>CAJUYH010000124.1:59136-130492 GCA_910591685.1 Galerucella tenella | reverse complement strand
GGAGAACGGCTAATCAAATGATTATATTCCCTTCCCTTCCTTGAATAACCTAGTGTGCATTACAATGCATTCATCACTGAAGCAGTGCGATCAACATAACTTGTTCGAAATCAAACCTAAAAAACTATAAGAGAAAGAAATATATTTACTGTGAATATTTATCAGTTCACATATACCTAACTTTCAAAAGTGTACATTAACCCAAAAGTGTACATTCACCGTAACATATAGAAGACACGAAGCTTCTGGAATGGAAGTGGGTAGATAACATGGGCAATGGTACAAAAGTTTAGTTCAGGTGCCTGGGCTGTTGAGCCCAACCCAAACGTATAAATGAATAAATACTTAAGGTTCCTCTCATCTAATATTTCCATTTAAATATCAAAACAGAAACTGAATGTCGAATTTTCTTTTGTATGCATGTTTAACTCATTTGAGTTTATGTGAGTTGGAGTGAACAGGATTCGTTTATAAGACTTCTGCAGTTCTGATTAAAATGGAATTTCAGAATAAAACATACCTAATAACCAAAAATTTGGTATATATTGTAATAAAAATATATGTTCATCTCTTTTGCGGAAACTCTTCACTACTTAACGACATAAGTAATCCGCTACTAAACCCAGAACGTCGGTAATACGATAAGCTACATAAGTGAATGTTAAGTGGTGTAAAGTGATCCAGAAATCGAAATAGAGATTCTCACGATATCTGAACCGTAAAGAAGTTTTTTCCAAACGTTCCGCTCGCGTATCCCGCAACCCTTCGATAAAGCCAAAGCGTTTCGAGGTTCCGTCAATATAAGACATGACGTAGATGATGAAAAATGATAGTAAGAAAGCAAGCAGATATTTAATACGGGTCCATTAGGGTTGCCGTTATCTCCGCAGAAGCGTTTAGAGAAACTGGACTGAGATAGATCGGGTGTTTGGGAGAGTAAAAAGTATTGATGGAAAGTCTTTTCGTGTCAGCAGAGATATCGCTTCTATGTATTTTGTTTCAGATTTTCGGGAACTCACAACAATGGATGAATATACGATGATATATTGTTTAAAAGCACGGCAAATTTCTTGAAATGAGGAGAGTGCTCGTTCTTTTGTCAGCTCATTCCGCATGAAAACTAAGTGTTGTGCATTTTTATGCATTAGGGAGACGTATACGATTCAAATAATTTCAAAAGTAATTTTATGTCCAGGAAGTCCTACATTTCGGAAGAGAATAAAAAAAAACAATTGAGGTGTCATTAGCCGGTAACTGGTCACCATGAATGCACAAAACCAAGTAGAAAAGTATGTGTGGGACATTTACAATTGTGCAGGGTGGACATTAGTGAAGGAGCATTTGCAGACGATGTCCTGGTAATGGCAAAAAATGGAAAAGTACTACGAGAAAACATATATGTATGGAATGCAGCAATGATAGACATAAGAATGAGAATAACCAAAAACAAAACGAAAGTTACGGACATTAGAGACGACAAACAGCAAATAAATGTAACAATAGATAAAGTCGAAATAGAGCAAGTTGAACGTTTTGAGTACCTTGGAACAGTAGTAGACGAAAAGGGAAGACATGGAGCAGATATTCATGAAAGAATAGTTGAAACTGACAAACTGTACTATGCCATGAACACCAAATTTATCAACAAAAAAGAAATATCGAGAGAAACGAAATTAAAAGTATTTAAAATAATATACAGTGCCATTCAAAAGTTCCCTCCCGCCCTCGTATCTTTTGAAAGGCTACACTTACATTAATAAAATTTGGAGGGTGAAAATACAATGTTGTAAACTTATCCACGAAAGGTAACAAGTTACGTAATAGTAATAGATGACGTCACAGTGCCACTCTGGCCAATAATTTTGAATAGGACTTTATGGCAAATGATATCTCGTTTGAAATACATTGACATTGGCTACATAACTATATTAATTTTGTTTGGGCTTAAACTAATTTTGACGGATAAATTAAATAAATACCAAAATTATTGAAATTATTGAAATTATTGAAATTTTATTAAATTTAATTAATCAAATATCAACAATGGATTCTCCTAGCAAGTGTTCGAAATGTGCTCCGTCTACTTCCTGACAGTAATACATCCTATTAGTAAACTCTTGTCGTACTGGTTCGAATATGTCAGCTGAAATTGTATTGCATTCCCCAATAATTATTTCTTTCAAAACGCCAATTCGTAGTATAAACCTTGGATTTCAAGTACCCCCATAAAAAAAATCTAATGGTGTCAGATCTGGTGACTGAGGTGGCCATTCTATAGGACCTCGCCGGCCGATCCATCTACCTTGATATTCTTCATCCAGGTAACGTCTTACTGCACCATAATAATGTGCAGGAGCACCATCTTGTTGAAATGTTATTTCCAGATGGCCAAATTCATCTGGATCTTCCAGAATTTCAAGAATAAACTGGTCACACTGGTCCAGTCAGGTGTCTACGTACACATGGATAGTTAGTTCTTGTTAAACCACTGTGTGCCCTGTTAAATATTATATTGTATTTTTCTACAAACCTCAAAAATGACAAGGTTTGCGCACTGACAACAATATGCGGAGTGACACTTTTTCTTGAATTCTTACGTTACCATGACACCATACTTCGCGCACTAGGGTGCAAAGTATTTCGCACACTGCATGTAAATTATAGAGATTTTTGTGTTTCAATGTTTAAAAAAATTAAGTGAAACTCGTAACTCTCACTTATTTCAAAATTAATGAAAATTAAATACTGTCAAAATAATTATATATTTTCATAATCGCTTTAGTTATTATTTTTTACAATAATAACATCAATCGTACAACCAGTACACCTATCAATATTTATTCCCAGCCAGATAATTCAGGTCCAGCTCGGGATATTGGGGTTTTGGGGGTTGAAACACTACTCATTTTCTAGGAAGAGGTGATACCATGTGATCATGAAATCACATATGCCGCGTAAGTCACTTTACCTGCCGCAAATGCGGCAGATAAAGTAAAGGAAGGTAAACTGTTTGTTCACTTCCGGAAATCAATCTGATAATTCATGGCTTTACTGAAGGTTGGCGATAAATATCATTTAGGTAACGAAATCTGTCAGTTGCAGTACAGAAACACTCCAGATTAACCCCAAATAGCAGTTTTTCCACTGTAAAAAATGGATATTATTGAGATGAGAATTATTATCGAAGATGCAAATCAGGAAAAATTGGGAATTATGTGGGGCAGCTCATGCGTACCGATGTCTTTCCACAGCAAACAAATGAATCACGCTGTTTTTTCGGAGGTTAGCAGACATTTCCATGTTATCGACTACGGAATAGCTACAACAGCTTATACAAATCTGCGAGGAAGATTTCATCGCTTCAAATGGGAAGATCCAAAATGCGGATTTTGTGATAAAATTTCTTCCATTTATTTTCTTCGATATACCCCTAGCGCGTAGCACAATATCATGAAATGGTTCTGTTTGTGGAATCGTAGTGGGCTGACTTTAAAGTTCAGATTTCTGTTAATTAAAAATGTGGCCATGCATGAATCTGCAAAAATCCGAATCTATAATTTCTCAAATAGCTGAAATAAGATAAAATAAGCTAAATGAAAGTGTCTTCATTTTAAATGGGACACACAGTAAAAACGATATTCTAACTGCTTCTTTTTATCTCCTTCAATTTTCCAAATTCTCCGCAAAACTATTCAATTTGGGACATCCAGTACAAATGATGTCGAATGAAGGCGTAACTTCATTTCCATTTATAATAATTTCTACAAGTGAAGAAAACGACATACTATATCATAACACAAATGAACGTTGCTCTGAAAATATTTCGATGGTACTCAACATTTCCGATACGACTTACGGTGTCATTTCACGAATGAAATTTTTGCAGAACTGGCACTAAAAGACTCTACATTATAATAGCGCTAGCGGAAATCTTTTGTAGGCCAGTCGAGAATTGATTGAGCAAAATTGTGTTCTCGCTGGAATTTAGAAATTTCACAGCAATGTTGATTCAAAATTGATTATCGCGACTGATGAGAAAAAAATTGTAAAAAATAATTGAGAAAGTAACTATGACAGTCATGAGGTCAGTCACTAAGATTCACTGAGATAATCATTACTAGTTACATTACAATAATAGGCGTGACGATATATTTTGAAATACTCTCCCGTCATGTGGGTACACATTCCCTATTCACGAAAAAACCTTTATTTCGGTAATAAACTTGAGTTTAACGAAATTTGAAGCCATTTTACTGATATTTTTTAAATAGTGCGCGAAAACAGCTCGCAGGTGTCATGGCGTCGGCTCTATAACATCACGCCTAGGTAAACATGTCATTGTGTCTATGCGTAACGAAGAAAGTAAACAAAACATTAAATTAATTCTTGTCAAAAGAGTTTCAAAAGAATTTCGAAGTTTATGAGTGGTGTGCGGTACCGCAGTGTAAAAAAACATCAATAAGAACACCCAACAAAGTGTTTGTACATGTACAAACATGTACAAAGTATTTAGCGTCAGATTGACAATAAATTTTTTGATATCTACAAAGTAAAAAATTATCTTATCGAATACTCCTCGGGTCTTGATAAATACTCAAAATTTTGTCTTAGAGAATCCTTCAAGCGTGTTGCTCAAAGATAATAGCCCTCGGCCTGCGGCCTTGGGCTATTATTAAGCAACACGCTTTCAGCATTCTTTATGACAAAATTATCTCGGTATTATCAAGACCCTAGGGGTATTACTACTGATAATTCTGCTTCCTCATCGATAATACCTTATTTACATAAAAACGTCAAAATTTTACTTTGAATTTGTCATTATTGACAACTAAAAGTGCTTCGAAGTATATTGAAAAATAAACACAAACCGATTCAGTGCCATCCCCCAAGAGAATATTGAACATTTAATACAAAACTCCACTCCACAATTGATGAAAGAAACAATCTTCCCAAATACAACTCGCTCTTCAAATTTTATCGTATAATTCTTTATTTTCATCACTTAAACTTAATTATTTCAGGCAAAAACATTCAAACAAACCGAATTTAGATAAAATCCCTCGTCCTAACGGACTTGTGACTTTATCAATCGGTTAATTTTCATATTTTTGCCAAATAAACAAGTTTTCCTGGAAATGAAAAAATTATCGATAAAATTTGAAGCACTCGTGGTATTACCTTTGATTATATTCAATTCAGTTGAAAATGAATGGAAAATAGTTATGTACTCTACGAAGAAAACAAATTTCTCTCCTATATAACAGACAGGAAACTATTTCAACTATGTTAAGGATGATGAAACTTGCAAAAATTATCACATCAAATTGTTCCTGTAATTTTGAAAACATCTTCTATATCCAGTATTTTAATGAAAATTGACTATTGATTCCACTTTAACGTTAGACTTAAAATGAATGGTGAACGACCATTAGATATATTTCCCAATCATATCAATAATATATACATCCAAAAATTGAATTCACATTAAAAGCTGGACAAAATAACGTAATTAATTTTCTTGATCTGGAAATTCAAAAAGTTAATAATATACTTGATTATTCAATTCACAGCAGACCAACACATACTAATGTGACTATACCATGTAATTAAAACCATCAAAAAATTAGCAGCTCAATGATACATAGAGCATTTTCAGTTCAGATTAATCAATACAATTAAACAAATAGCCGCATCCAACAGTTACTAACCCAACCTAACCTAACCCAGCACACAGCTAGAATTACTACATATTTGTGATAAAAAAGAACTAGACTTCCTTAGGGAATTGAAAATTAGAAAATTCACAACATGGAGTCGTCAATGATCAGATAATTGCACAGTTGTACGAAACTTAAATGGGAATAAGATTTCCGGGATATCCCTCAAGGCTAATAATACCTAAGCTTCAATACTTGTGATATCATATCTCCCACTTTTTTCAAATCCTACCTATATATCAAGTCAATCACAAGAAAAGTCTTCATTTGGCAAAATATTAAACAGTGGGTAGTCCCACCAAAAGTAGCTTCTCATCATCATCATAATCATAAACCTTAATATACCCGAAGGTGTTAAGGTGTTTTGTCCTTGCAAGGTTTGTACTTAAGTATTTCAGTCGTTTTTCACACACATTTGACCCAGCTTCTTCTATTTCGCGCAAGTTCTTTCCCTTCCTACCAGCTCTTGTTACTTTTTCCCAGGATACCAGGTATTACATCATCCCATTTCCTTCTAGGCCTGCCTCTAGATCTTCTATTTTTTGGTTTGGTTTGCCATATCAACTTGACTTGTCTCGAGTTGTCCATTCTAACCATATGTCCAAACCACTTCAGTTGTTGTCGTTCTATACTGTTTATGATCGGCTCGACCTCCAATTTCTTTCTAATAACTTCATTTCTCACTCGGTCTTTTTTTGTGATGCCCTTCATGCCCCTGAAAAATTTCATTTCTATGGCTTGTATTTTGCTCTTCTGTTGTTCCGTGAGAACCCAACTTTCACAACCATAGATCAGGATCGGTTTGAATATGGTTTTGTAGACTATCAGCTTTGTCTTCGTCGACACTTCTTTCTTCCTTACAAGCGTGTTACTTAATGAATAGTACAACTTGGTTGGGCTTTCTATCCTGTTGTTAATTTCCGCTTCGTTCTTCCCGTCTTTGTTTATCAAGACACCTAGATACTTGAAGTTATCCGTTTGTTCAAATTCTTTATCGCTTAAACTAACAACTGTTTGGACTTCGTTTCTACCGATCACCATTATTTTTGTTTTATTCGCATTAATTTTTAGGTTGTATTTCTTCAGTGCTTCATACCCTAGATTTAAATTGTTTTGCAGGTCCGTTTGATTCTTGGCACATATCATTAGATCGTCTGCGAAGGCACATTCTGTTATATAGGTTGGTTCCAGATTTCTGTAGCCCACCAGAAGTTTCTTTGCTTTTGCTTTGACTTCCTTCATTACATCGTCTAGTATAAGGTTGAATAAGGTGGTGCTTAGAACTCTTCCCTGTCTTAAACCTTCCCTAGTTAGAAACTGATTAGACTCGGCATTATTTGTTCTTATGTAGTTTCTGGTGCATTGGTTCATCATTGGTTCATTCATAGCATTCTGGCTATGCTGCTCCTTAGTTCTTCGTTAACCCCTCTGTTTCTTAAACTGTTCCATACTGTCTTCCTTGAAATACTGTCGAAAGCTTTTCCCAAATCTATGAATGCTACATACATATTGCTATTATGATACTTCTCAATCATTTGTTTTATGGTAAATATGTGGTCTTGTACTCCTTTTCCTCTTCTAAATCCGCTCTGTGAGTCTTCCAGCTCATGTTTTCAATTTACAGTCTAACAATTTTTCGTATACTTTTGACACAATGCTTAATAATGTAATACCTCTATAATTGTTACAGTCTCTATTGTTACCTTTTTTGTGTAGAGGCAGTATTATTCCTTTCTCCCAATCTTTAGTAATTCGGTGTTCCTTTGCAGCTTTATTGATTAGAATTGTAAACACTTCAAAGCCTGTGTGTCCCAAGTTGTGCAGCATTTCTGTTGTTATTTGATCATGACCTGCAGCTTTACCTCTTTTCAACATTTTTATTGCTGCTTTCACATATTCTATTTCGAACTGTACATATTCACATTGCTCTTGTTCTGCTTCTGAGATTTCTGTTTCTTCTACCATGTTCGTTCGTTGCACAGTCAGTATGTCTTCGAAATGTTGTTTCCAGCTTTCCATTATTTCCTTTGTCTCTGTCAACAGTTTGCCATCTCTGGATAGAAGATATGTATTTTCCGTATTTCTTCCTTTCCTGATTGTTTTTAGTGTTTTGTAGAAAATCTTTTGGTTGCCATGTTTGTCTTCTTCCATTTTCTCTCCAAATTTCTCCCAGGATGTTTGCTTCGCTTCCTTAACAATCTCTTTCACCTTTGTCCTTTGTACCTTGTACTCGCTGTAGTTTTCGCTTGACACTTTTTAAGTATTTTTTCCATTTGCTTTTCTTTTCTTTGACTTGTTTTTTAATATCTTCCGACCACCGGTTTGTTTTCTTCCTCGTTTTATCGTTAATACAAATTCCGCATGTCTTCCTGGCTACGACTAGTATTCTACTTTTTTACTCCTTCCATAAGTCCTCTAAGGGCCGGTTTTACAATAGAGATTTATACTAGGTATAGTTATTCTGGGTATAAAGTTATATCAGAATTTATACCTAGAATAAAACTAGTTGGTTTTACGATGCTTTTTTACACCGGTATAGAATTATTGGAGTAGGAATTGCTATACCGATGTAAAAAAGCATCGTAAAACCAACTAGTTTTTTTCTAGGTATAAATTCTGATATAACTTTATACCCAGAATAACTATACCTGGTATAAATCTCTATTGTAAAACCGGCCCTAAATCGTAACTATTTACATTTGTTATTATGGCTTCCATTTCTTTTTGTGTTAAATCTTTGTATATCTTTGCTGTTTCGCTATCTTTGAATTTGTAGCTTCTTATAACTTTTTTATGTACTGGTTCATATGTTACACTCACCTTACTTGCAGTTGATACTATTTTCTTTCTAATTTTTGACGTTACTAAATAATGGTCTGTGAATAATTCTGCGCCTCTTCGGACTCTCGTATTTAGGATGTCTTTCCTGTATTTTTGGTTAATTATGATGTAGTCTATAATTGATTTTTCGTTTCGAGTCTCAACTACTCTGGTGAATTTGTGTATATCTTTGTGTTTGAATAATGTGTTTGTGACAATCAAGTTATTTGTCAAACAAAAGTCGATTAACCTTTTCCCGTTGTTATTTTTGACGTCTTCGCCATGAGTCCCTATTGTACCACCCGATTCTTCATCTTTCTTTCCGACCCTTGCATTTAGGTCGCCGACAAGTATTATTCTATTGTTGTTATCTTCCACTAATTCCGATAGCTGCTCCCAGAACTTGTCTTTCCCTTGTTTCCGCTCATCTTCGCCTGGACCATATACCACTATTAAGGTTGTTGTATTTGCATTTTGTCCGTCCAATTCTAAGCTTCTCATTCTGTCGATAATATGTCAATATCAATATAATTATTAATATAATGTCTCAGATCTCTCATATTTATTTCATTGAATAGTGGGATTAATTAAGTAAAGTTATTCCATTTCATCCAATTTTTTTGGGAATCAAACCACAATAATGTTTTATATTTTTCATTTCGAAGTTTCGGTAGCGTTGCAGCTACCGTTGTCAAGATTAATTAGTTATTGAATAATTTTTGGTCCCTATCTGACACAACGGAAAAAAGACTAAGTAATGCCACAAGGAACATACAAAAGATAAAAATAGTTAGTTCCATATCTAGTTGTCACGTATGCTTTTTGACTTATAACAAGTATTCACTGACTATTCAAGAAATGGGAAGAAATTCAAGTGAGTTTGAGTTTACAAATACTCGATCTAATATCAGGGAACAAGCCAACATACTCCCATCAACCTTATTATCACAATAAAATGGATAGTTATTCAGAGAATATTAAAATTTGGTGACAAACTTTTTTCTCAAAGGAAAATAATCAAAAGCTTCAACACTTTACCAAATGCTCGATTTTCTATGCTGACCTATTGCACTCGATGAATCAAAATTGAATGAACTCAAACATGATAATAATAACTATTAAGAACCGTGTGTTGTGCAAAGAACGCTTGTTTACCATCAACTTCATCAGTCGATATTGAATATCCAAAGTTGATTGCAAGTTTGAAACATCAAAATACCTTCTTGTTCTCAATCTTAATGGAACGAGAAAAACAATCATTAGATGCAAGAGTTAATATCCTTCGTGTGGAAAAAGTATAAGTATTATCTACGACCACCTTTGAAATTAGTCATTTACGAAGCGAAACAAAATGTGTGGAATCATACATTATACATACGTTGAAAAGCGTGCGTGAATGAACAACGCTTTTTATATGGGACTTTCATTATAACACCCAAAAGCGTGCATAAATGACCAATGCTCTTCAAATGGGGTTTTCATTTTAACACTCTTTTTTAGTTACGTAATTAGTATCTATTTGCCTTGAATTATTTCTGTTATATTTAAAATTTCAATTGAACTTATTTTAAATGGAAGAGCCTCGAGAAGATTGCATTTCTCCTGATTGCACACCACTTGAAATTGCCGGAAATGCAGTAAATAATCTAGTTCCACAAAAATCTGAAGAAATTTACACGAAATCGTATGCTGATTTTTTAGATTGGTGTAACAATAAAAAAGTCAAGGACTACACCGAACATGTTCTAATAGCATATTTTTCCGAAAAGTCGATGCAATGGAAATCATCTATTTTATGGTCACATCATTCAATGTTAAAATCGATTATACATTTGAATATGAACATTGACATAAGTGAAAACAGTGAACTACAGAAAGCATTTTTTTACTTTATCTCCATGTGGTCGTATATAATGTTTTATCTACAGCCACCCTCAAAATTAGGCATTTACGAACCAAAAAAAAATGTGTGAAATCATACATTATACATACGTTAAAAAGCGTGTGTGGATGAACCATGCTTTTTATATGGGACTTTTATCATAGCACCCAAAAGCGTGCGTAAATGACCAATGCTTTTTGAATGGGGTTTTCATTTTAACACTCTTTTTTAGCTACGAAATTATCTAGTTGCCTTGAATGCAGTCGTTTGTTGTATAAACTTTTGAGTCAGTAAATTTGACAGAAGTGTCAGACAAATAGTGAAAAATATTTGTTACTTTAAAAAAATACAAATTACCCAATGCTATAATCAGTAATTCAAATAATTGTCCTCATTTTACTGTAAATATGAATTTAAATAATTAGGATTCGTTGTGTATATATTTGTTCATAGAAAATTCATTTTTATGTTTTTTTAACCCCTTCCGAGCACATTTTTTTATTTTTTCTTCATGTGGTTGTAGATAAAGTTTTGTATGACACTTGTGCGTAAAATACTTTTTCGCACTCGTTGCGAAAAAGGCACTCGCTACGTTCGTGCCTTTGCATTTTCGCAACTCGTACGCAAAAGTATAACTTCACGCACTTGTATCATAAATAACTATTGTATGACACTTGTGCGTGAAGTACCTACTTTTGTGCACTCGTTGCACTAGTTGCATTTTCGCGACATTTTCGCAACCATTCATACTTTTTTCTTGAAATTTCCGGCATCAAATCTAAAGCTACATTCGCAGCTTTTTCCAATATCTCTGGCGGAGTAGTATTGAAATCGTCATTACTGTCAGTAGGTATCCATATCATTTATTATAAATAAGTATACGTCTTGTTATAGTGTAACTAATGTTAATGTGACGACCTTGACCTTAATTTCAATCCACTACTGGGTGTCTCATTATATTCTAACTGTTTTTAAGAGCTTATATTTTCGAAACGGTTCTAGATAATAAGATGCGGTTTTCACAGTTAGGTTTAAAATTACCGTAAGTTTTGTTGTGACATATTCATATAAATGGCCTACTTCCGGTTTACCCGCTAGAAAAGTGGCGTATTTTCAAAATACAGTATATGTAATTTTTCAAATTGGACACTCTGTATATTTAGCAATTTCTTAAAATATGCATATTTTTACTTTATAACGGTACCTTAAAGTTTAAAATCGGTGCACAGAAAGCGAAGTTAGATAACTTTAACTGGGATACTGTAATGATTCAGATATGTTATTAATAAATAATAATCAAGGAGGCGTTAATATGTCAAATCACAAAAATATTGCGATCATTGACAGAACGTCACGTTGTGTTTTATATTTAATAATATACAAAATGCAGTATACAGCACAAGAAAAATCTCAAACAATATTTTTATATGCCCAAACTCAATCCTATGTTCAGACTAGAAGACGATTTAGAAGACAGTTCAATAAAAATCCTCCTGCTACAAATGCTATTGAAACATGGGTAACCAAATTTAGGAATACTGCTTCTATATCTAGAAAAAAGAGAACTGTAAATGGAAATTTAGAATGAGTGTTATCTGTTTATGAGCTTGTACAGAGAAATCCGAAAATTTCAATTAGAACAATAGCATCAAATTTGGAAATGGACAAAACTAAAGTTTTTAGAATTCTAAAAGTTCTCAAATTTAAACCTCACAAAATTCAAGTTCCACAAAAAATTAACGATCGGGACCATAATAGAAGAGTGTTCATGTGTGAAACTTCAACAGATTTGTACAGAACATATCCAAATTTTAGAATTATTATGTCTGATGAGGCTGCGTTCCATGTAAATGGACGAGTTAATGAACATAACTGTAGAATTTGGAGATTAGGAAATCCAAGAGAATTTCATCAACATGAAAGAGATTTTCCTAAATTTGATGTTTGGTGTGCAGTGTCCCGTGAAAAATTATATGGGCCTTTCTTTTTTGCAGAAAGTACAGTTCGTTGTAATAATTATACCGATATGTTGGAAAACTTTATTTATCTCCAGCTAGAACAAAAATGTTTACTTTCAACAAGACGGGGCTCCACCCCATTATTCCAACATAGCAAGAAAGTCTGTTAACCAACAATTTGGAAATAATTGGATTGGTAGGAGAAGTCCAATAGAATGGGCTCCAAATTCTCCAGACCTGACTGTTCCAGATTTTTTCGTATGGGGATATGTGAAAGATAGAGTCCTCAACCCGATAACTGCTACAATTGAAGAATTGAAAAATAACATACGGCAGGTAATGGAAAATTTTCCTCTTGAAATGCTGATAGCAGCATTTGACAACTTAATGGTTCGATATCTCAAATGTATAGACCAAGAAGGAAGACACATCGAACATTTGTTTTAGAGTGTCCTAAAACATGTTCTTATTTGTTTTATCACTGTTCACTTTTAGTTACTAGCCAATAAAGTTTTTGTTCATGACATTTTCAACTTCATACCTGAATCATTACAGTGTCCCAGTTAAAGTTATCTAACTTCGCTTTCTGTGCACCGATTTTGAACTTTGGTATCGTTATAAAGTTAAAATATGCATCTTTTAAGAAATGGCTAAATATACAGGGTGTACCCTTTGAAATGTTACATCTACTGTATTCTGAAAATACGCCCCTTTCTAGCGGGTAAGCCGAAGGTAGGCCATTTATATAAATGTGTCACAACAAAACTTACGGTAATTTTAAACCTAACTGTGAAAACCGCATCTTATTATCTAGAACCGTTTCGAAGATATAAGCTCTTGAAAACAGTCAGAATATAATGAGACACCCTGTATATTAATTTGAATTATATTTGAAAAGCATTATTTCACAATATTCGACTTTATAAAAAAAATTTATGCCTGCCATTGGGCTGCTTTTTCCTTCAAAGGGATTAAAAATATGGGTCATCACATTAACAATAGTTACACTATAAACTAATATTCATTGTAAATTAGGATTTTTATTAAAGCTTGATTGAAACTACCTCTTAGAATTTTGAAACTTCTAATATAATTTCATAGTTTTGTGACAACTGAGTGGATATTTAAAGATGACAGTAGCCTACAAAGTTTTCCACGATTTCATTCGATTCTCCATATATACATGTGTATGTGGCGTGGGCAAAGTGTTTTGAGAAATGATATTTCTCACAGTGTGAGCAGTAGTTAGTTTTGAAATTGAGTGAGGTATGAGAAATACGGCACTTTTCAAAGTGAAATATTTTTCTACAGTTATATCTAGTATTATATTCATAGTAACTTCCAAGTAATAATTCCAAATTGATATTTTATACAGAAGTTATACAAAACTAGTAACTCCTTGTGTTTTTTTGTGTGTGAAGAAGGAATACATATTTTTTTAAATGTGTGATCAAAACTTTCATAGCATCGCTGTAAATATGTCGAATTAATTCCACCAGTGAATGAATTTCAACATAAATAATTGTTTTTGTACCTCTAATTTGAACTGTGATTCAGTTATGTATCGAACCAATATTGTTCAGCTGACATCCTGCAAATAATTCAAATTTTACAGAGGCAAAAACGATTTTAAACAATAATTACATCCCAAAAGAGATACTACAAACAAATGATTGCATATTTATGAGTTTCCTGAAAATGAACACAACAAATTACTATTGTAGTTGATTTTCAGGATTTTCAGTTTTGGAAGGGATATACCAGGAGATGGATTTTTGGTAAGGAACATTGAAATATTCATTTAGTATAACTAGTTATCAGACTCTTGGATTCCCATTATAACTATTCGTTATTATTCACATTAACTGCCTCATATTCGAGTATTTGAGCGCCATTGTCTTCATTGATATAATATGATCCATATGTATGACTAATTTAGTCGATATTTAGAATGATTTACTTCATTACCAAATCATTTGCATGAATACGGTAAGTAATAATCAATAACTGATGTTTTATTCATAGTAAACATTCATAAACATGGAGTATTGAATAGTTAGTTCAGTGATATATAATGAATTCACGATTGATCTTGTGCCAGCATAGATACGTATTGCTAAGCGCTTTATATTCCGGGCTACAAAAACGGTTTGACGTATGCAACGAATTCCGGAATGAATTTGTAAAGGATTTCATCCTCTACAACTTCACATTTCTTCAATAACAGTTGCGGGTGGAGCTTGCATAATAGTTGAAAATATGTCACATTTCGAATATATTCCTTCCTCCGGTGAAGCAACATGAAACCTGCCATTTCTGGTCATTAAAAATAAGTTTTGCTCGATCAACAAAAGTAGATTGAAGAAATTATCACCATCGAGAAGTAATTTACTTCTGAAGGGCGTACTGGTTATTCTTGGGAGGCAATCATTGAAATATTCTGAGATTTGGGGTGAAATTGGGGAAATCGACCGAATTCAGGAGCAAACCAGTATGTCTTGCGAAGCAAAGATGGAAGGATTTGGAGATAAACTACTGATAACTTCAAATCACATTTTCAATAAACACCTCAGAACATAAAACTCACAGGAAGGAGTCTTGTCATTCATTACAGGATAAGAAAATGCGACGGAAGTCGCCATTTGCAACACCCCAATTATGACACATTTGTGAAGTTGACTGACGTAGATTATTTATGTAGTTTTTTTGGTGAAAATAAGTTTAAACGGAAGAGTATTATCGGAAGTATTATTCTATATTCGTATTTTCATTGCTCCTGAAACATGATATATGCAATACATCTCAATAAGCTACAATCTTAAAATAAAATTTCACATATATCGTTTGCAACCTTCTATTTGGACGCAAACTTATTTGATAAATGCTGCTTCCTGTCTGTTTTATGTTCTAAGACACATTTTTGGACGCACACGAATTCCCGTCAGGGTAACCGCTCTTCCTGTGTCATAATTAGGGTACTCGAAGCTGTCACTCGAGCTCCCGTCAGGGTGAAAACTGACCTGTTCAAAAGGTGTTTATTTGGGCATGGATCAGTTGCGCGCAGCGATCATTTTATACCTGAATACGAGTGGGAACACCAAAATTAGGAGCCGAATTGCGCGTAACAAGATAAACACAAAATTTAGGAGATCAAGGAAATATGAAATAAATTGAATGGTGAAGGTATTTGTACATTTATTTCAGGAATAATAAGACACCTAACCTAACCTCTAACCTCACCCTGCCAGGGTGAGCTATTGGGACAGTCCCGATAACAGAATATATTAAATAAACTGGACGGCAAATCGAGTGCGGGATCAAGATACCTGCAAGTGTCGGACGGGAACTAATGTGTATTATATTGGTCATTAAGGAACCTGACGGAGATTAGTGTGCACCGACATTTTTTTGTAGAGAGAACCACATTTGTCGATGTTCTAAAAGCTGCATGTCTGGAAGCTCCTGATATTGTAGATTTTTCAGAAGAAAAGTTACACAATAATAATAATAATATCTCCATTGCTACTGATTGATACAAGTCAATAGAGCAAGAATACCGGTACAATGTCAGTAAATAAGTGCATAATACATGCAGCAAAGTGTTAATAGAAATAATCAGCAAAAAGAAAGAAAAAACCAACACCTAGCTATTCGTTTACAATAATTGAGCGAATTTCGAGTACACCAATGAAATAATATGGAATTTGTTCGATACCCACCAAAGAAGCGGTATCCAATACGGCAATATCGCATAGACTTAATTAAAAACCGGGTGAAACGAAGACTATAAATTTGTAGCAGAAGAACAAGCTAAGAAGACAAAAAAATTCAAACAGATTTGGGAAACATGCTTTTAAAAATGAAAGTTATTGAGTTAACTACCAGAAAAGGAGCACAATCTGTTGGCTCACTGTTTCTATATTTGGTCAAATTTGTTAGGAGAACGACCCATTGGCCATAAGATTGAATAAAGACCCCTTCGTATATAATTACAATACTAAATACGGATTGGGCAATGAACCAATAGAGAACGTTTAAAAAAAAGGATGATTATTTTGGATTGTTTGTTGGACACACACATAACTCAACGGCAGTTTTGTTAGTCCACGGTATGGAGCTCAATAAATTCAACTGATTTTATAATTTACAACGTTTGGAAAAATAAGACATATTATATTCATTTCATTAAATAAAAAAGTGAGTTCTGACTTTATTGTTATGATATAAACTAACAGAAATGATCGTTGTGAATTTTTAAATATAGTAGAAACTGGATTTTGTATATTTTCGTATGAAGTCAATACATTAGGAGTAGATTCTGAGATCAATGATATCATGATTTTTAATTCAGGTATTATAATAATGTTAACAATAATCTATATATCTGTATCAAAATACGTTAAATAAATAAATTCAGCCTCCCGGTCCCAGTCAAAATAAATGGAATTTTGGCATCCTGTTCGTACTGACAGAACTACCGAAAACCCAAAATAGGGTTAATTTTCACATCTTATGGTGTTGGTAGGGTTCTGTCACAAATCTTAGAGTCCGTCAAAGTGAAAAAGTGGTGTCATGAAATATTTAATGAGAAAAGGCGTGAGTAAGAAGATAATACGCCGTTTCAATATATTTTTGATGATACAGGGTGATCTTAAAATATATGACATATATTTTTATAATAATTGAGCGAAAAAAGTGGATCAGAACTGAAGACAAAATTCAAATAAACGATTATATCCATATATACAGAGTGTTTTCGAATGACACTTACAACGTTTGCGTGTGAATACCTCTCGTAAAATTGGACAAAATGATATAAGGATTAAGAAGTCCAGCCTATTTACTTTTCGGAATACTGGGTGTTATGAAGTATGGAAAATTGAATGTGTTGATATGGTAACCTTAGGATGGATGGATGGATACATTGATTTTACATTTGGCATGACGTGATCCAAACGACAATATTACTGAGACTGATCACCACTGTCATACAGGCAGACAACAAGCTGCTAGGGTTATGAGTTTTATACGAAAATAAACAAAACTATTTTTGTATTTTTCTTATTTCATATCAGTTGAAAAAACGCAGGAATGGTTTTTACTAACTTCCTCAATTACAACAGACAACAGCTGAATGGGAAATAAGTATTGAGCGTAATGTAGCGAGTTTGTGAAATAATATAATTTTATTTTTATAATGTTAATAGGACATTGTGGAATTATGTCTAGAGTTTCTGAAATTATACAGGGGGCTGGATTTAAAATAAGAAAGTTGGTATTGGCTACAGTCATACACACCTTGTGATTTTTTTTCAAATGCGCATTTAAAAGTTCAAATCGACCTGTCCAAGCGTTTTTCCAACACTCCCTTATTCATTCGGTATCAAATTTATTCCATTTGGCTGTTCCTAACTGTATATAGGTAAAGGTTTCGTCCAGCTGGCGATAGAACCGTTCGCGCATGTGATTTATTTCTCTCGCGTTCCAGCTGATTATAGTATCGTTCTTGTTGTGTATTCATGTGTCCATCCCTAATTCGAGCTTGCGCACTATACAGTACTCGATACGATTCCGGAACAGCCCCCAAATGCCAGCAGCATGTTAATTCGAGACTGTCCTCCAAATTTCCAAGCTTAACAATAATTCGCGGGTGAATGCTAACCCATTGACTATTGACAGTTATTTTGGTTCTAGTGTATCTTCCAACATCTTAACACATGTCCCATATCATCCTCCACTTCACATTTCTCGCAGATTATCTTCTCTCAATCTTGTGGAGGTAACCCACTCTCAATCCATGCCCTGTGAGCACCTGCGTCAAGAACTAGTTTACTCCCCTAAATTTCCGTTCCACCCAATTTCTCCTGCTCCGGATCGCTCCTTTTAGCACGCCCTCATACTCATCCCACCTTCTCTCCATTTCCTCATTCATCCATTCCTGTACTTCATCTCTGGTCACGCCCCTCTAACGTTTCTGTTTGGCTCTGGCCATCGATTCCAATGGATAGGACCTTGACAGCACCGCTGCTGCCAGTCCACCAATGTCCTGTACGTCTGCACCACCCTCAGGAGTATCCCTTTCTGCACCCGCAGGAGTGGTCTAGCCATCACATTCACCCCTGCTTTCTTGCCCCACACTTCCGCGCCCTATAGCAACGTCCCACCAATTACCCTCCTCTTTTACTCTCCCGGTCCTTTCACATTACCCATTAATCTTCCCAGCTATGCTGCCCTTACTTTTGCCTACTGTGCAGCCTTCAGCATTATGAGTTTTGAAGGATAATTGGCTATCCAACCACATTCCTATATATTTTACTGCTTCCTCCATCCGAATTTTCCTTCCCTTCACCCCCACCTCCACTTCCCTTGCCTTGCTCCGCCCCTTCACCAGTAGCTCCACCGTCTTATCCTTAGCCACTCCAAGTTCACGCCGCTCTATCT
Organism: Galerucella tenella; assembly: GCA_910591685.1. Classification (NCBI taxonomy): domain Eukaryota; kingdom Metazoa; phylum Arthropoda; class Insecta; order Coleoptera; family Chrysomelidae; genus Galerucella; species Galerucella tenella. Next base: position 111,674 of record CAJUYH010000124.1, on the reverse strand, counting down.
TCTCCACAATCTTCCTACACATCACCACCGCCTTTCTTTCCATCACCACCTCCCTTTGCCATACATACCAGACAGACATCGTCCGCATACACCGTAATCTCACATCCCTCTTCACATGCAATCCCACAAACTTCATCAAACACACACTTCCAAAGCGTCGATCCGAGAACCGAGACCTGGGGCAGTCCAATCTCCGTCCCATACCTTCTCCCTCTAGTTTCACCTATCGCACGCCTTGTTTACTGACTGACACTGTTGAACGCGTTTCCTACCTCGAAGAACACGAGTAGGGCCAATTTCTTACTCCCACGGCCACCCCTCCTAGCCCTTCAGATCCGAATACATTTTTCGTCTTTCACTAAAGTCAGCCCTTTCAAAGCATAGTATCATTCACTATTATCCACTACTAGTTTCCATATTCTTACATACAATATTCAATAAAACGAAATAAAGATGATATTCGCAACATTACAAAGTGGACTTCTTCTATTTTAGAGGTTAAGCGTCTTGCTGCCCAGAATCATTTTATCGCTATCTGACTTATTTTGGAACTGGAACATATATTTTATCAGCTGTTCTATCACGTCTACACGTGCGTCACGTTCACAGCAGCGGGCACCTGACGTCACAGCGCTAGTTACATTCTGGAGCACCGTTTTCATAGCCTCTCTGTAATAACGGAAAATGTTGCCCATTACTTTTGAAATAATTGCCTTCCATTTTGAAAACTATAAATAAAAATATTCCTATATTACATCAATCACTATTATATCTTGCAAAACACTACCTCATTCGTGAGAAGTTATTTCACTTTAAATCAGCTCTGAGTGTTCCCACCATTCCTAAATAGTGATTGATTATGTAATGAATAAAATCCGTACCCCAAACAACCCTTTCCTCAAACGCCTTTTTTTCCACACAATTTCAACCCAAACTTTTCATCACCCTTCTTATTTATTCATCCGATTGTCACCTTAGAGTTTGTAGAAATTTCCCACGAGGATCTCCGCCGGGACATGTACATTTTTCATGAGCTGTTCGAAATTTTCTGTTTGTAATTTCGACAACATTAGAGCTGCCTTTCTCCTAATAATTTCCAAGAAAATTTCATAATAAGCGTTCACCTTCCAAGATGATTACATCCTTTGTTTTTTGCCCGATATTCCGGTATTTTTTCAACTGGCCTATATCACGTTATATTATGAAAGCAAGCGGCAAGAATTTCTCTGTATTCCTTAGCGTCGTATAGATATGCACTTTGCCCCGTTGGTGTCATGCGAATTCATTTTACTTTACGGGAAAAACATTTTCATATTCTCTCCGCTTGAATTGACAATGATAATGGAGAGAGAGGGGTGTTATCTTGAATTCAGCCTCTGGTTGTTTACGTCTTGTTACTAAATAGGAAAAATATTTTATTAGGTTACTTTCACTGTCTACTCTACATAAAAGACATTTTTGAGCTGTTGAGTGTATTTCCTTAAAAATACAAATATTTATCACCCCACCACTACAACAACATCGGCAGAATATAGCTTTATATGATAAAAGACCCCCACTCAGCCAAATGCTTGCAAGAATTCAAGAAAACATTCCTCTCCATATACAGGGTTGGGATAAAGTATGGAACCAGGTAAATATATTTTAAACGAAAAATACGATATATTCATGAAAATTTGCTGGAAAGTGGAATGGAACAAAATGCATCTGATGTACATTTTTTTGTTAATAATATACTTCCGGTTTAACCGGAAATGCCATCAACTTCAAATGGGACACCCTATATACTCTTACAGATTTAGAAAGATCTTGTTATTTTGAATTCCAAAATACTGAGTTTAGTGTGAAAAAATTTGTAGAAAGGAGGAAAATAACACTTTAATCCACCATCTTTGAGCTTTTTGCATTAGATCAAGAAACTATTTAGATAAAATAACAATTGATGTTGTTTGTATGCATAGTAATAAATGAACAAGTACTGTTTAGTACTTTTTTTGTTCTCCAAGTGTCAACTTCTAATTGACGGAAATTAATTTTACAATTTAGAATGGTTCAATTGAGTATTTGTAATGGAATTCTAATGGTGATCGGTTATGGTGATCGTGTTGGAACTCATGGAGAAGCGTGTCATACTTTTAATAATTTGCATCTGGAGAGAAATCCAATATCTCGCTCAACAGTGACTAAAACATTACAACGTTTCAATACAACTGGGATAGTAAAACATTTGCTAAAACCTGGAAGACCATGGATTATATTAGATTAGATTAGATTAGATTAAAAATGGATTGGCTTTTTGTCGTATCCCACTGCGACCTTTACAGATCTATTGTGGTCCTCCCTATATTTAGAGCTCAATATCTAGCTTTATTCTTTCTATCAGACCTAATATCCTGGATACCGCCTCCTTTGCGTAGCTCTCTGTCCTTGGTTTTTCTTCTCCGAGTAAGTGAAACCACACCCTTGCTAGGCCTTCGCACTCACAGAGTATGTGCTCCGCGGTTTTGTCTTCTTCCTGGCAGAACCTGCATAGGCTGTCACCTAGGCAAGGCCAATTGTGTGCATATGTTTCCTTGGCCTACAATGTCCGGTCAGCATTCCCACCATCATCCTCGTCGTTTCCCGACTTTGACATAGTAGGTCGTGTGACAGTTTTGTCGAGAGGCTTTTAAAGAATAATTTTTGCGAGTCTTTGTCCTGGGGTTTCATACCACCAGAGCAACGCCTGGTTGTTTATCCATTTGTGGATGCTCTCTTCACTTAGGCATTTTGCAATTCCACAGGAAGGTTCTGGCCCTATCATGACCTCCGTTGCTTCCTGCTTGGTTAATTCATCAGCCCTCTCATTGCCTTTTATTCCTTGGTGGCCTGGTACCCAGGATAGGGTCACTCTATTATGACTGCCCAGTCTGTTCAGGGCCTTTCGACACTCCCACACCAGATTTGATGTTATCTTATATGAGCGTATCGCCTTAAGTGCTGCTTGGCTGTCGGAGTAGATGACGATTCTTTGGTTATCGACCTCCTGTCTCATCAACTCTTCTGCACAGCATTGCACCACCAGTACCTCTGCCTGAAAGACAGTAGCATGTTTCCCTAGGCTTAAAGAGATCGTGATCTTCTCTTGTACCCCACATATTTCGGCTCCTACTCCGGAGTCTGTTTTCGAGCCATCAGTGTACCAGTTTAGATTCGCTGTTATAGGAGGCCCTGCTTCCCAATTCTGTCTCTCTGGAATGTAAACTGTATAGTCGTTTTTAAAACTATATTGTGGGGCAATCTGATCCAATGGCATTCCCAGTATTGGATCTGCCTTTCTTGTAAACGGTACCAGTGTAGTTTTGAGGGGATTCACTGCCAGTTCTTCCTCCCTACACCAACCACTCACTATATCAAGCGCCCTTTGGGTGCGCTCTGATATTATGTCTGGAAACCGTCCTCTTATATGACGATAGCAAGATCGTCTGCATATCTCAGGCACTGAATACCTTCATCTGAAAGCCTTACTAGAAGCGTGTCTACTAGAATCGCCCACAAAAGGGGCGATAAGACGCCTCCTTGAGGACAACCCCTTTCCACCCCCGCTATGATGGTTGCCTCCCTCAGGGTGGATGTAATTATCCCATTCCCTAGATTGGCTGCAAGCCACCCGCAGATGATGGGTTCGACCCCTCTTCTTTCCATACACCTTGTTATAGATATTGGAGAGGCGTTATTGAATGCTCCCTCTATATCCAGAAAAGTAGCTACTGCTATTTCCTTGTCGTCGATCGACTTGGACAGTAGCCTGTTTAGATCGTTCAGAGCCAAGTCTGTTGACTTACCCTGTTGATACGCATACTGACTCTCGCTTAAATGGCGCGTTTTCAGAGCGTTGTCCTTTAAATACCTATCCACTAGCTCTTCCAAAGTCTAAAGCAGAAAGGACGTTAGGCTAATTGGTCTATATGACTGAGGCGTTTGGCCAGAAATTCTACCTGCCTTCGGAATGTAGATGACCTCCACCTTCCTCCATATTACCGGAGTATGTTCAAAGGCTGAGCTGGCCTTGAAGATTTTAGTTGTGGAACTAATACCTCCTTACCCTTCAGCAGTAGGACCGGATAGATTCAATCCTCCCCCGGTGATTTGAAGGGCTGGAATTCGTCTATGGCCCACCTTATTTTATCTGGTCTTGAAATGGCGGTGGTATGTTGCCAGTCTTCTCTACTGGAGCTACCTACCTCTTGGGGATTTCTGACTACCTCCTGCCGACTAAGATCAATGGTAGCTCCTGGAAAGTGTGCTTCTGTCAGCAGCTCCAAGATTTCCATGGACTGCAACGAACGAAACTGTTGAACAAAATATTGCAATCGATTTAGAAGAATCACCTCAAACTTCCACTACAAATTTCTCACCAAACCATGGTGTCAGTCGACGTTCTGTAGAAAAGATATTGGGAAGTGAAAATTATCATCCGTATGAGATACAGTTGGCTCAAGAATTGTCAGTCGATGATTTCAACCGACGGCTGGAATTTTGCGAGCGGCTAATGGACATCTGTAATTTTGCTTCTAATATAGTTTTTTCCGATGAGGAAACTTTTTTTTTCTATTCTGTTATTTAACGGCGGTCTATTTCTGCGACTGAGGCTAATCACCGACGCCGGGAGCACTCTACCCCTAACCGGAAATTTTGGCGAACCCACTAGTGTTCCAACCAGTGGTAGCGTTCTTTAACGAGCCCAACATCCATGGACTCGGGACCTCGGTTTTACGTCTCCTCCGAAAGACGGCATATCTACATTATACCCCATGCTCATTGGTATAATGCATGCGAGCTGTGATATGCTAGTCCACTTCAGGCTGTACGGGCCCTATACGATGGTTTTCCCTGGCATGGTCGTCACCCATCCAAGTATTCACCATGTCCGACCTTGCTTGACTGTAATTATCGCATCAAACGCATTCCACTACAGTGCTGGGTCGTCGCCCTTGGGGAAACTTCTTGTTTGAATGGAACAATTAATCGCCATAACTCAAGGTATTGGTGAAATGAGAATCCTCATTGGATTCATGAAGCACATACCCAGCATCCACAGAAGTTGAATGTTTGGATGGGAATTGTCGAAAATAGGCTTATAGGCCCATTTTTTATCGACGAAAACTTGAATGGTGACAAGTATTTGGATCCACTAAATAACGAAATTATTCCTGCACGTCAACAGAATGGGTAATTACCACAGAATGTTTGGTTTCAACAAGATGGAGCACCTCCCCACTAAGAATTATTGATGAATGTGAACTAATACGTGGAGAAGTCTTGGAAAGAGTGACTCAAAAATTTGTTAATACGATGGCATATTGTCAGCAAGTAAACGGCGAGCATTATGAACATTTGAAGTGAGTGAGTTATTCCTCGTTTTAACATATTTTTCTGCACCAAACTTAGTATGTATGAATTCCATATAACAAGCTTTTCCAAAATCTGTATAAATATATATTCAAATTCAAGAAGTTGATTGCATTTCCGGTTAAACCAGAAGTATATTATTAACAAAAAAATGTACATAAGCTGCATTTTGTTCCATTGCATTCACCTGCAAATTTTCATGAATATCGTTCTTTCCGTTCAAAAGATATTTACTTGGTTCCATACTTTATCCCAACCTCGTATAGAATGATCATTTGAATTCCGACATATTCAATTATTATTCCATAATAATGAAACCTTTAGTTATCGTGAAGCAGTAGGTATTGACTGAATACCTCTCGAACAAAAATATTGGTTTACCTAACTAGTGCGGGAAGTGATACTTTTCCACACGCTATTGCAGATGGCCTAGCGACGCGTCACTTTATGCACGTGTTACGTACACTATTTTTCCTACGAGCATGCGAAAAAACACGAAAATTAACATAGAGAAACACATATTATTGAATACATATTATCAGGAAATTAATTATTATTATTCGACATTCATTCGATGAAGCTTATACCAGGGCCATTAAAAATTATTTAAGCATAAGTTCCTTTTTAATAAAAATCATAGCAGAATTCTAATATATTTTTTAATTCCTTTGTAGTTTTTTTATATGATAAATGATGATAAATGATAAATGATAAATGTTTCTTTGTGTTAACTTTGGGTTTTTTTCCGCATGATAGTAGGAAGAAAGTGGAGTGACTTTTTCGTATCCGATGGCTTGCCGAACTACGCTTCGCTGGCCGAACTCCACTAAAGCATCGTTCAGCAATCTGCAATAGCGTGCGGAAGAGTATCACTTTCCGCACTAATTAGTTAAATTACTATTAACGTTGTTGTCAATTAGATGCTACTTGCCCTCAACTCCAGGAAAAAATTTGGGTCTCCTTGATATCAATAGCTTCGACACTTCAAATCAGCAGCTGGCCCGTGACCCATGCATTAAATTATTATCAGATTATTCCAGCTCAATATTAATACATTAGTAGAAAGTCGAAGCTCAAGTCAATACGTTTTCATAGAAACATACAGAATGCTCAATTTAAACCATACAATCATAGAAAATGTCGTATTTCCAGTAGTGATACCCCTAGGGTCTTGATAATACCAAGATAATTTTGTCATTGAGAATGCTGAAAGCGTGTTGCTTGATAATAGCCCAAGGCCGCAGGCCGATGGCTATTAACTTTGAGCAGCACGCTTGAAGCATTCTCTATGATAAAACTTTGATTATGTATCAAGACCCGAGGAGTATTCGATAAGATAATTTTGGAACTTTAGTTCTTTACGTCAGGTTATGTTTGAGCGACCAGGGGTCGCGACGCAAAAGATCTGACCGTTACGCTACGTTATGTTACGTTGCTTCGTTATGTGCCTTGCTTGCGTGCTTGTGCTCTCTCCTTAGTCTCTCTCTCGTTTACGGAGCAGCGATTCATATGCTCCGGCCGCGATTTAAACCCGGGCCGCCCGCGTGGAATACGAGTATCCTACCACTGAACCACCGATGCTATATTCAAATTCTATGCAAAGCTGGTATTCGCAGTGCTGGTGATCTACTTAAATTTGTTCGGATAAATTTTTACTATTATCTCCATAATTTTTTTTGCGCGATTAAGGGGTCTAGCACATTTACTTTTCGGAATACAGGGTGTTGAAATTTTGAAAACTTGAATGCTTTAATTCGATAACTTTAAAATGGATGGATAAATTGATTTGACATTTGGCAGGTTGTTTTTAAATGTGAAAGGGCATATTTCGAAAGAAATAGTAGTTTGTGCAACTAGTGTGGATCTGATGGCCATATCGCACGAGGACGAAGTTTGAGCACGACGCCGTAGGTGGAGTGCTCAATCTTTCAAGTGCGATATGGACAATCCACACGAGTCGAGCAGCATATTTTTTCTACGACTCACTTAAGAAAAAATCTAGAAAATAAAAATTTTCATAAACTGTAATATAACTTCAAATTAAAAATTTAACAATTCAATTTTATGTTTCCACTAATTTTGTGGTAAGCGTACAGTTCTTGAATGTCCAATTTGTATAATGCTACGGTTTCATTTTTTAAATATACGATGCTGTTATAAGTAGATGTTACCAGTCGGACTCCCCCATGAAGAGTACCGTACCATTATCTATAATAATGAATATTCTGCTAAATATTCCAAACGTCTACCTGTTGTCGTTATTAATAACAAGCAGAATAATTATTTTATAAAAAAAAATTAACATTAAAAAAAACTTCCCCATGGGGAATCGAACCCGGGTCTACTGCGTGAGAGTCTGGTATGCCTACTACTCGACCATCAAAGAATATGCAAATCGTTCGTCTATAACGTCAGGTGTATTACATAATTTTCGCTTGAAAGGAACTAAAGTTCCTACCGTGTGTCCCGGGACACGTTCTACCTTTTTCTACTTTGTAGATATCAAAAAATTGATGGTCAATCTGACGCTCAAATATTTTCAATTCAAACTTTACTAGTATTAATCAAATATTATTCATTTTTATTTAAAACTACGGTTGTGAAAAGTACAATTGGTAAATTAATTGAATCGTTAGATGCAATACCAAATTTTCGCGATATTTTCAATCCAGTTGTCAGTTTGACGTTTAATTAATTTTTAACCTTCCACCGGTGGCGCCCCCTTTCTTTACATGACTGGTGGCGCCGGGTCTACCAGACCCAATTTTTTTTTTGTATACCTTTGTGTATTTACGGGTCATTTGTGTATACAAGTTAAAGTAATTTATAATCAATAATATACTGCATTAGATGTACCAAACAAATACCCAACAATTACCAAACAAAATAATTTTATTGCTTGTTTCCTAAAACATTACAGAAAGGTAACAAAATAACAGTTATTCTAATAAAAAGGCATTATAAACAAAACAAAATGAAAATCCCTTCAGTGATCATAACTACAATGTGAGTTCTTAACACGTTTATACTTTCAAACGTTTGTCTACATAGTAAACAAAGAAATTGAGAGTGTGAGAGACAGATAAACTTTTTACATTTGAAACAATGATATTTCGTCTTGGAATCTTTTAGACAACAATCTTATTCCCTGAGGAATTTCTTCCGGTTGTACCACATTCAAGTACCACATTTAAGTTGAGTTATCACAACAGCAAAACCTAACCTAATGAAATTATTTAGTACAAAAGCACCGAAGTAAATAATTGAACTCTATACAAAAACTTATAACACAAACGGTGGCGCTGGGTCTGTCAGACTTTTCACACAATATTTCGCAAACTATACAAACTTTCCTCATACTCTCTGCAACCTAACTAATAGACATCAAATTAGGAAGGTACCCAGACGTACAGCAATATATCGCGGTAACGCGAAGAGTTGCGAACGAATACAGTAGCGTCGGGTCTGTCAGACTTGGCGCCACCGGTGGAAGGTTGATAAAAAAAAACACCAAACTGAAAACACTACATGTACCTAAGGTATTATCAAAGGTAATACCACGAGAGCTTCGAATTTTATCGATATTTTTTTCTTTTCCACGAAAAAATATGAAAACAAACCGATTGATAAAATCACTAGTCCGTTAGGACGAGAGATCTTATCTAAATTCTGTTTGTTTGAATGTTTTTGCCTCAAGTAAACAAGTTTGAGTGATGAAAATGAAAAAATATGTGATACAATTTGAAGAACGAGTTGTATTTGAGAAGATTATTTTTTTCAACAATTCAAAATTTTGTATTAAATGTTCAATATTCTCTTGGGTGATGGCACTGAATCGGTTTGTGTTCATATTTCAGTAAACGAAGCACTTCTAGCTGTCAATAATGACAAATTCAAAGTAAAATTTTGATGTTTCACTGTTAACAAGGTATTATCGATAAGGAAGCGGAATTATCAGTATAATACCGACTGATTGGCTAGAATTATGTTTTGCTATTGGTTAAACCACCAAAATGTCAGATTTTGACAAGTGAAAAAAATAATCGCTGTATTACAGCGGTGATTCGATGAAATTTGACACATGACTTGAAATTAAGTGATTCGATTAATCAATATATTCAGTGGAAAATTATCTCATAAATTAATGGGTAAAACCGTTGAGCGGAAAATTACAGCGCTCATTCAATCTAGCGTATTCGTATTGCAGTCTTATCATAGCTCTTACAGTACCTCGAAACATATTTTTTCTGAATGAATGATACATTTTTTCGTGATAATAACTTGTACACAGCGTATGGATTGGAATTATTTATCATTTGACGGAAAATTTAGTTTTTATGAACAAAAATTACTAGCAATGTATAAGATATTATATCATAATGAATCAAGCCGGTGGGTTCCATTTTTAATAATAAAAAACTCTTATATTCTCACAGGGAAAAGTTTCTGAGAATTGAGACATGGTTTTGTGATTTTAATTTCTTGAAGAATATCCCTCCATCGCATTGTGGTAATATTAGTTTGAATCAATTAAAAAGTCATGTTTTGTTTGGAATTAAGAGAAGGAAATAATATCCAGATAATTTAATTTTTTTCTCCAAACTAAAATGTTTTATTTTTTCACGAGTGATGGAATTAATGTTCACGAGCTTCTGAAAATGACTCGTTGAGTGAAACACTATACTTTGTCTACCAACCAGTGGACGTTGATGGAAAGTTAATTTTAAAAACGCTATGAGATGCAACACTTATTTAATTTTATACATGCGAAATAATATTTGGAGAAAAAATTACGACACAAGCGTGACATTTTGAAAAGTTGAAATTTGCACTCGCGCACAATTACCCACCCCGGCGAGAAATGATGCGCATGGGCTGGGCAATTATGCGTACGGGCTGAGCGCTTGAACCACCCTTAAAAAAAGTCGTTTTTTACCATCATCATTCTTGAATGACGACTTTAAGACCCAAGCAAACATCAAGTAACACAATATAGTATTCATATTTGTTCAAATTGATTTTCGACAGCTGATTACATGATATATATATTCGTAGCATCCAGAATTCACTGTAGTATTTGTATTGAATTTGAAGGAAACATTTTTTGATTTATGAACTTCATAGGAAAAAACAGCATTTTTCCCACATATATATAGTCGAAACATTTTCTAAAACATACAATTTTTTTATGGTTCCACCAACAAATAGTGCGTCAATTTCTGGATTAAGTGTTATCGCCATTCTCCATTATATTTCGGAAATAGTACATCAAAATATACATCACCGATTTTTTAAGCACAATTAATCAATCAACAATTGAAAGCTCTTGAAAAATCACAGGGCCGTATTGAAAATAATAGTAGGAGCTGGCTGATGTCATATTGGGAACGAATCTACTTCAACCATACTGAGTAGGGAAGACCGGGTACAAAAGTAAGGGTGGGACAAAAGTGAAAAATGCTCTCTATATTCATCCAATTGGCGAACACCACTGCTGCAGTCAGGTGATAGCCGGAAGTGCCCTCCTCACTTGCATTTAGTCGCCGAGTATGGCACGCGCTGTTAGGCTATGTGACAGGACGCTACGTGTTTTCACAAATCAAAAGTAAGTATTTCGACGTTTTCTTATTCAGAGTTCGCGTAGCCTTAAAAGGATGATGGTAATTTGAATGTTTGCATATCCATTCTTGATAAGATTGATAAAAAGCTGTTCAAATTAGTTTTTGTTTGACACGTTCCGTTTTAGGGTTATATAACACTGTGATGCCTTTTGGCCGAAATGTTAAGTTATTAATTATTCAAATTAAAAGACATCAATTCCCTTGAAGCTAATTCCAATAAATCATGGATTGTTTTATAAATAAGAAATAGAAAGGTTACACGTACGAAGTCAAGTTCAGAGCGTGAAATAAACATAAACAGTATTATTTATATTTACCAATGGTTGAACTTGACTAGTCGTATGAATGTGTTAACGATAGTGTTTTAAGAGGCATTCAATTCTAATTATCATTCTAAATATAATCGAATTATTATTCTAGTAAGTTATGAAATCAAACAATTTTATTTTGTAAAATCTACATTCTAGTAATAAGTGGGTTAATGTATACTAGTAAAGTAAGGTAATGAAAAGAACATGTCCCAGTGATTCCAGTAGTTGTTTTATTCCTGTAAGATGACACACCGAGTGACCAGCAACACCACCTATTCAGAGGCCCTTCCACACTTATAATTCACCAAGTATCCATAGTAGGATACATACATTACATGGCGAACCTGAAAACAATTGGAATTCTGTGGAACATGGGTGGTAAATCAACTAAGCAAGAGGTCCAAGAAAATGGTGTGGTCAACAGCAATTTCATAGTCCAGGAAGAGAAAATGGAAGCAGATCTGGAGGTGAAGACTCTCATCTACATAATTGTGGTTGTTTTGGTGCCACAATTCGTATGTTCCGTATACAAAACATACAGAAGACAAATGAAGAGGGAGATAAGAAAAAATCTACAGCAAAGCACACTGAATCTTGAAGCTGGTGAGAATTTTTTTTGTAAACTTTAAGGGTATATTCTGTTTTGTTGTTGTTGTGTTGATATTTGATATTTTATTCAAATTTCCTCTCATTGATAATGAATCAATTAATTTTAAATGTCCTCGAGTGTTGTAAATGCAGTAACGTGGGATGAATTTGAGATTAGATTGAATTTAATTCTAGAAGATCTACGTAAGAATAGTAAGCTAGTGTTAAAAAGGAGGTTCCTAAAAGTTCAGAAAGTCATATAGATATAATAAATAAGTTGTGTGATCCATTTAATATTTTTTTTAGGTTAATGAATAAGAATTGGCATAAGTTAGATGAGGATCAGCAGAATACATGTATTTCATATTTTGACAAAATCGGAGATAAGGTAGAGAAAGCATTTCATGTGTTAGATTGTCGGTATAAAGTTCCGTCTCAATCAGTCACACGTAATAATTTAATAAATAAAGTAGTATTAGAAGCAATGAGAGAAGATAAAAAGGATAAAATGGCATTAAGTATGAGTGATTTTTTCAATTTAGCGAGTAAGATATTACCAAATGAGTTAAATGGCGATACAAGCAAACTACAGTCTTTTGTAGATGCGTTTAGCCTACTACGAGTATACGCAGCAGATCATGAGAGTAATGCTGTGTTATTCGTGAAAAGAAGACTGACTGTAAATCCGTAAGTGAATTAAAAGATTTGCACATTGACAATGCATTTTAGCAATATACACTTTTAGCTGGTCATAAGTTTTTACACGTATCCGTATCCGTATTGGAGTTACGTTGACGTAAAGAAATAGTCAAGAAAGCCTTTTTAGCAGAAAATATATCGCTTCGTTCTGTTTCTAATTGTATAACCTCAAAGTTTTTTTATTTTACCTTTTTATATTTTTGTAAAACGTAAAATGGGGGCGATATCAAAAAATCCATTGCTGCTAGACGAGGAAGATGATGTAAGATGTAATATAGCACAAATAGCACGGAATACTTACTTTGGTCGGGATACGGATACGTTTAAGTATACGGAGTAGGGTACGTAACAATACGTTCAACGCATCGTATCGGCTGAGACGTAACGGGTCTACACATGCGCAGTTCGTTACGTATACGGATACGTGGAAAATCTAAGACAAGCTAAAAGTCTCTAATAACGAGGTCAAAAACTCGTCAGAATAATGATTAGCCTACAGGAGAAGATAAAATAGTTTCCACAGAAATAAAGAAAGATATTCGGAAGCCAGCAGTATATAAAGTACTGAATAATTTAGAGGCGCATAAATTACCAATTCTGCAATTTGAAAATAACCGTGTTCCGTTGAGGATGGACATACGGATCAAAAACAGGATGAGATTTAGCCAAGCCTTATTAAATACCGATATAGTTAACTTTGATTAAGGTCAAACGTTAGTTCAGCTTGATAAGCTAGCGGTAAAAAATGGAATAAAAAGGATGAAAATTTATATGAATGATATTATTTTCACACAGTTCACTATAAAAGAGTTTATGGATAAAGGAAACAATACGTTGAAAACGTATAAATATGAATTTGCGATATACCAAAGATGGTGGAAGAAGAAAAAGAAAAGTAACAGATTTTAGAAACTTATCATAATGATCCTTTATTTGGAGGTCATGTAGGAAATAACAGGCTATTGAAAAAATTAAGAGCCAATTTCAGATGGAGAAACATGGAAAAAGATGTAAGAAAATATATTAAGCAATGTCACAAGTGTCAAGTCAATAAGGCGAAGAATAATCACAAAGAAGAATTTGTATTAACGGATACAGCAGCAAAACCATGGGATATAACATATATAGATACAGTCGGTCCTTTTCCACAAAATGAAAATGGTAACCGTTATTGCATCACAATGTTATGTGAATTAACGAAATATGCAGTAATAATTCCAGTTAAAAACAAAGAAGCGAACACGATAGCTCGTGGAATTTTTGAAAACTTCATACCAAATTACGGTCTGATGAAACAGATTAGGACAGATTTAGGCACAGAATATAAAAATGAAATATTCATTGGTTTAACTAAAATGTTAAATATTAGTCATAATTATTCAACAGCATATAATCATCAATCTATAGGAGGTTGTGTAACGGTCCCAGAGTAACTATAGGATACTGACACCTATATAGTCGAGTTTGACGCTATTATTTGTATATATTGGGAAATGTAGGTTCCAATTTGAAACGATTGTTAATTACATTGATATTGTTATCAGCGATTTTGGTCTATTAAACCGGTACCTATAGTAATAAGTTTACTTGTATGGGTTGGTTCTGCGTCGAAGAGCTCTAAGAGCCATTTGGTGAGATTGTTGAAAAGTGTGACCGATGTGGAAATAAAAGAGTGTCAACTTCCGTAAAAGAATTTGATTCATTTAAGTCATCCTGCAGAGGGATTCATTTTTGGAAGTCTACTTAAATTACGGACTCAAGGAGGAGTATACTGGTGTAGTTATTTCTGGACTATATGTTGTATTTCCGTAATTTTTCTTCTAATGAAGGATAACACGACACTCCACGTGCATGGGTTGCTAGTGGCTTCTTAAAATATTGTTAGGTAGGTGGTATTTTTATTGTAAAAATATATTCATTTAGTTAATTCTAAAGAATCAGGATTTTCCTTTTTATTTTTACCACGTAGTAAGATATTTAAACGTAATATTTCTAAGATAAGTTGTTATCAGTAAGTTTTTTTGTTAATCGTTAGCTTCGTACAAGTTATTACCCTGCTGATATAAGAACATTAAATATTAATGCAGGGCGTATATTTCTAGCTGTTGAAAACTGTCCGTTATCACCCAAGAAAATTGTCTGGCTATAAATCCTGATTATACTGAGTGTAAGTCTTCGCAGCACGGCCTTAGTGGATAGAACCTTACATCATACCCGCTATCACCACCTGTTAGACGAAAAACCCCCGGAAATATTGGGGTAAGAATTCAAACTAGTTTTGTGATTTTAGTTTGACGTTACTTTTGAAAAGTTGATTCTCAACTCTACACTCCATGAATAGAATTATTTATTTTCTGTCCAAAGCATTATCAGCTAATGTGAGAGTCAGGGAAAACAACATTTTTAGTAGTTTATTTTTTTGAGTTTCAACTTTTCTCATTCAATTTAATAGAATAAACTCTTATCGAATGTCTTGACCAGATTATTAGTCGGATTAAATTATTCGGATTTGTACAAATACTTTATTCACTTTATAACGGATTATTTTTGTGGCCTTATCGACTAAATAAATTATATTATTTTCTTGACATAAATTATGGTTACTTAAAATAATTGAAATAATGAAAATGTCTGTTATCTTCAAGTATAATTTTTGCTTAACGGATGTATTATCTTGAGAATTCAAATTAATGTATTCAATTATCTTTATTCTTCTGGACTAAAACATAAGGATCAACATTTTTTTTTTAATGTTTAATCCCGATTTCATGTGCACTCGATACATATTCGAGCGTTATATGAATTGTTTTGTCATGGTGTAAACGCTGTGTTGTGTATTTTAGGGTTTTTCTATTCCGGTTTAAGTTGTCTTACTGATCGAGGTATGGAGAGGATGGTGATGACACTTGAATTGCTGTGCTTCGTAGACGTGAAGCAAAACTGCTAAAGAGAAGAAAACACAGGTTTCATAGGACTTAAGATTTTGAGATTTGCCATAATTACTATTAAAAAAAAAACTCTTTATATATATATATATATATATAAGTTATTATTAATCGGGTTAAAGGTAAACCAGTTTATGCGTAAGACTTTACATGACAGACTTATTTTAAGTGATAGGCTAGTTGCAATCTGCTATTAGACAAACAAATATGTACGTCGATTAGTCAATCTTGCCGTTTCAATATACCTATTTATGTAAGCGGAAAACTAAAGGGTCAAGTTCTAATTAATGAGGTATATGAGATCGGAATGCGCATGAGCTCATCGCAACGAACGGTCATTTGAAGGTTAAACTTACTAGCATTGATTTTACTATTATTTTCACCTTTAGGCAACCGCATTTTCAGAAAATAACTAATAATATATTCGCTCATTTGATTATAGTTAATATATATGAGTAGTAGTTGGCAAGGTGGTCTTGCTGACCACTGATTTATTTTTATATTAATTAATAATTTTAGACTAGAATTTCGACCTCACTAGCAGGTACCTCTTTGGTTGTTTGTAGGTATAGTCAAATTTTCCTTTGCCTTGTGTCTATGCGACCGTTTTTGTTATACTCACTTAAGTATATTTCTTAGTAATATAGTTGGACTAATCGATAATATTCAGCGTTTCATTGTAATCTAAGGTTAAGTACAGGAGTTACGTTCAAAGGTTGGCTTTTTGTTAAGTTGGGAGCTAATAGATTATCTGTATAGGGCTTCGGGACAATTTAACTGGCGCCCCCGTATTTTTGTCAAAACTTTTAGATGATCCACCCCATCTCCACTGTGGTCTAGCCGAGAGCCCAAAAACACATTTCTATTCATAACATCGTACTTGGTCTGGTATGTCGAAAAACCAATAAATGTTGGGTATGGTTTTTATGGTGTAAAACAAGAGGTTACAGTTGTGAGAAATTACATAGAACGCTTAATGAGTATGTGAGACATTTTATAAATGAAAGTAAGGATGACTGGGATGAATGGTGCAAATTATTTGCTTATTGTTATAATACGACTCCAAGCTCTTATCATGGTTATACGCCATTTGAATTATTGTTTGGTAGACGTGCTAACTTACCCGAGAATCTCATGAACGACATTGAGCCATGCTATAATATTGATGAATATAAGAATGAGTTAAAATATAAACTGCAGGTAGCTCATCAGAGAGCAGAGAAATATTTAACCAAATATAAACTGAGTAGAGAAAGTCAAAATGGTAAGGTAGCTGATCGAGTTGATTTTAAAATAGGGGATTCAGTCTTAGTAAAGAGGGAAAATAGAACCAAATTCGAATCTTTATATATAGGTCCATTTACAGTCACAGAGGTGAGTGAGGTTAACTGTAAAATCAAATTAGAATCAGGTGTGATAAAAGAAATACACAAAAACAGAATCCATTCCTATTGTAAAATGACTTAAAAATTGTAAAGGTAGAATCGAAGTGCGGGTGTGTTTACAAAAAATTTGAATGGTGTAATAACAAACACCATAAACAAGTAGTGATAGTAAATAAAAACATTAAGTGAATATAAATAAACAAGACAAACAACTAAGTTATCGTAAACAATTTCAAAGACATTGGACATACATTAGTTTATAAATATATGTGACCATAGGTTAATGACATTATTTAATAATCATCTATCATCTATTCTTAGGATATTTGTAAATTTACTTTATTAGGGGGAAAGGAAGCTCAACGGAATTTATTCTTTTTGTAAAAGGGGAAGGTGTGATGCCTTTTGGCCGGAATATTAAGTTATTAATTATTTAAATCAAAAGACATGAATTCCCCTGAAGCTAATTCCAATAAATCATGAATTGTTTTATAAATAAGAAATAGAAAGGTTACACGTACGAAGTCAAGTTCAGAGCGTGAAATAAACATAAACAGTACTATTTATATTTACCAATGGGTGAACTTGACTCGTCGTATAAATATGTTAACGATAGTGTTTTAAGAGGCATTCAATTCTAATTATCATTCTAAATATAATCCTATTATTATTTTAGAAATAAGTGGGTTAATGTATACTAGTAAAGTAAGGTGATAAAGAGAACATGTCCCAGTGATTCCAGTAGTTGTTTTATTCCTGTAAGATAACACACCAAGTGACCAGCAACACCACCTATTCAGAGGCCCTTCCACACTTATAATTCACCAAGTATCCATAGTAGGATAGATACATTACAAAACTTTTTAACAAAAATGAGGAAGGGTACAAAAGTAACATAGCCCTATGAGTACAAAAGTAACATGTTACTTTTGTTCCCATTATGCTTCAATAATCTATCATATTTTGACGGACACGCCCAAAAAAAACTTAATTGAACAAGAATACCAACAAAGAAATGAAGCTGAGAAAATGGTACTACAAACCGAGACTGGAAAAGGTAAGAGAAAATTGTTATCTACGGAAGGAAAAAGGAAAGAAAACAAAGTAGGCACCAAAAGACAAGGAAAATGGATCTGACGATGACGATTGCTTCAAATAAACAATGGATACAATGTATCGAATGTAGAATGTGGTCCCATGTGGTTACTTAAGCTAGGAATAATTTTTATTGATTTGTTTTTATGAAATAAATAATTTTCGAGCATTGCAGAAGTTCAATTGCGTTATTGATACAAAGTCTTGGAATGAATAATTTGTTGATTTAACATTATTAGTATTGTATTTATAACCAATCCTTTTGTCTTGTTACTTTCGACCCACAACGTGTTACTTTCGGCCCGCCTAAGTGGTCGAAAGTAACAACTAACGATTTTTTCAAACTCTCTGTTATTCATATGGAACACACCATTATGAAATAAATCGAGTCTAGTGTAAAGAACATAAACTGAGTTTATATATGGTCACATTAACTTAATGATAATAATAACACCCAGCCAGAAATCGAGGTAAAAGTACAAAGTGTCACTTTTGTACCCGGTCTCCCCTATATGTTATGGTAACATCAACGAAATAAGTGAATTGTTCAAGATGGAAACATCCAGGTCCGTATTCCAAAAATCTGTTGAACCTGTTAATGCAAAACGTAGGATGACATAATGTTGAAGACAACAAAGAAGTGACAACTGTTTTTGATATCTTTTTAAAGAATCACTTGTTCTCAATAATCTTGAATACAAAAGAGAATATTTGAAATCTGATCTAATGGCGTCTGATTATTGTTGTTCCCTTTAGAATGCGCAATGTTGCCATACTTCAACCGTTTCTTTATCTCAGTTTGGGACACACAATCTTGTCGAGATACAAATACACAAACAATTGTTACCATTGTCGCTCGATATCCTTTCTAAGCATGGATAAATAGATTTGGTTTGACTAATGAAAAATTACTAACTCGGATAATTTTCAACTGAAGTCGAAAGGTTTGTTTCATAAATAATTTCGACTAATATCATGCGACAGGAAGTTAATTTCTCCTCTGACCAATGACATAGTATGATTCTAATGATTTTTTTTTTCATTTGTTATACGACAAAATAATAATCATGTAAACATGAAAGCCAAGATTGGTGGGTCATTGAAATATATTGAGAAATTGATGAGATAAAATCTATGTTTTTGGTTAAGAGATTCAACAATCTTAGTGCGCACTCCACCACATTATCAATAAATAGTTTTTTTCCTCTATTTCGTTCGTATTTCTTCCACATTTTACTCATATCGCTTCTAACTAGGCTAGAATATTTATCAACTGTTTTTTCTCGCCAGTACATGCACTGTATAAATAACATGTATAAAGTTATAGTCTGGTCGTTAAAAGAAGTTGTTCAAACTCTGCTTGCTTTATGATAGAAAACTAATCCCCAACTTTATTAATAATAAAATGTCACGAGTGGTTGACGACATTGTATTGATCAAAAATTGATGAAGAATTAACAATTACATCAATTAATTTTCACCCAGTAAAATTCCCTAATTAGACATCCCATATCCAATTAGGTACTCTCTCAAATTGATAAAAAGTTTTCAATAAATAATACCTTCTGGGCTTGAAGCGTGTTACACTACTATGAAGTACTAAGGTGAGAGAACTGATTTTCCAGACCGGAAAGCCAAAGGCTTGTTGTGGGTAGTCCTGTTCTAACGATTTAAAAGCTTTGAAATGGCAGTATATGATCTGTGGCGCTCTCCCTAATAATAATAACGCCCATTACGCTATAATCTACATTAAATTTACCAGAAATTCACCTGAAGACAATAGAGACAACTCATCCTGCCAATAAAAATGTCTTCCCACAAACCACTATCAACCTGGGCAACCGTGTGCACAAGCACCAGTGCCTAATTCTATTTTTTGCCTGTGAAGTGGCTGCTTTTGATAGTTTCTTCTTTTGAAAGTATCTAGACCTCCTGCAGACGAAGATAACGGCCTGCACTAGTGTTTTATGGTGTTACCAAGCTACCTTTAAAACAGCTTGAAGTGATTCCTCATTCCTTCTACAGTAGTATCCAGTTCCGCCGTAGACCAATGAAAAAAAAACTACCTACCAGAATACGATATACACCTGCACTAGTGTCTGAAGATGTTTGTGATCCGCCAGTGAAGCAGCAGCTCTAAGTACTTTCTTCTTTAGAAGTACCAGACCCAGGCAACAGACCCAGGCAACCATATACACATACACCTACATAATATGTTGAACAGTAGCTCTGGTGGTTTTTTTCTATAGAAGTGCTTAGTCGTTCTACAAATCTGGGAGATAGAAGAACCACATGTACAAAGTGCTGGACAACTATATATACATGCACTAAGACTTGAAGATACTTTTGTACTGTTTGTACAATCATTGCTCGAGGTACATACTTTTTCAGAAGTACTTTGAGATTTTGCGGACCTAGAAGATGAGAATAACCACTAGACAACTATATACACCTATACTGACATCCTAGAGACCATGTGAACTTCATGTCAAACAGCAGTTCTTTCAATAGAAATAATTGATCTTCCGTAGACCCGGGAGAGGAAAATCACCCTAGCAACCGCGGGCACGCATGCACTACCTACATCCTCAACACATTTTGGAGTAGTTCCATTCTTACAAGTACCGAGACTCTATGCAGGTCAGGGAGATGTAGATAACAGCCTGTTAAGGATGCTACATAGCCATTATATCGGCAGCTATAGGAACCAGGGTATTTTTCAGTTGTATGTGAATTAGCTGTACCTTATATTGATGGAGTCTGAGACGCGTATATTGAAAGTATACAAGACTACTACGCATTCATAGTGTCCTTACAGTGTATGGTTTCACAATGTGTAACAAAATAAAGTTTTAGAAAATATACACGATTTCTGCGTAGTTGTCGCGTATACTCTCTGATACTGCTGCAGTGAATTAGTTAAGAGAATATACAAGGCTAGAACCAACATGTTCTAAATTTGTATAGGATGGCATATCAAAAATGTAATAGGAATAATAAACTAGTTTGTGAGGGACAAAAATATTTATTGTAAAATAAAAAAAACAAAAATATGAAATTCTTGGAAAGTCAATTTATTTAAAAAAAAAACCTATATAACTTAAAATTATTTTGGTTTTGGGAGACATTGAATGCTAAATCATGCTTTCTTTTTCGAGTTTGTTTTGGTTTAGATATTTCAGAGGTAGAAGGCCTTACAGCTTGTACTTTATTTTTTGTTTTGGACCTAATAACTCTTCTGGATAATGCTGTTGGTTGAACGCGTATCTCACGAGACAGTTTCTGTTTTAAATTGTTGTATATAAAGTTTTATGCCTGGTGGTCTGTTGTTATAGATTTTAATGCAGAGGATAGTAAGCACATTGCTTCACGAGCTAGGGTGTTGCTTGGAAATGTTTACCAGTTTGTATAATTCTCCTTCCATTTGTGCGAGATATTAATTGTATTTTTCTACGCATACTGAACTGGTAACATTTTGAGAAATGTCCGCAACGGTAACTAGAGCAGTATATTTTTCGCAAAAATGTTAACGTACGTAATTGGAAAATATACGAGATAAAAGCAAAATAACCATGTATAGTTTCAAAAAAATAGTTGCGGCGTGTACAATTTGAAACTATACGCGAGCATTCCCAACCTGTGCGGACTGTTCTTGTATACTTTCAATATACGCTTCTGAGACTTTGTAGTAGTTTATTCACATTTTCAATAATACAGTAATGCAATACAATTCAATACAATAAAAAACTAAGAATACCATGTGAATAAAGGAATCTTGATAGGTGATTGAACACTTGTTTCAAGTACAAAGAAGACATTTAAAGTAAAATAGATACAATGATAATACAATACAATAATACAATACAATACAATAATAATAATAACAATAATAATGTAACACAATTGTGATAAAAGAATGGACAGGACAATGAACATGTAAGTATTTACGGAAAGGAGGGGGGAAAGGGAATTTATTCATTTTCAAGAAAGTTATTGAAAAAGTTACGTGGATTGGAGATGACGTAACCTTTCAATTTTTTTTTAAAGACATGAATGTTGAAAACCTCCTTCAGTTCTTTGGGTATAACATTATAAAGTTTCGGGGCAACAAAATCATAAGACTTCTGTCCGAATGTTTTTGTCATGAGCGGGACTACATAGTTGCCTTTTTGTCTTGTTTCGTATCTGTGTGAGACAATTTGGTTTTTTGTTTTGTTTTGATGATAATGACAAATAATGTTTTGTGCAAAAAGTTGGCTGACGTCTAGAACACCTGATTCTTCATAGGGGAGATCTGAAGGGTGAGTGCGTCTTTTTGAATAGATAATCTTCAGGAATATTTTTTGTAGAACTTCAAGTGAGTGGATGCGTGCCTTAGACGAGCAACCCCAGGTAGTTATACCATACCGGATATGGCTTTCTACAAGTGAGTAGTATAATATTTTCAGTTGTCTGATGGGTAAGATCTTCTTCAGTAACCTAGATCTGAATAATATACAATTGATTTTTTTCGATATGAATATGTGAGTTCCACTTCAAGTGACTATCAATAAACACACCTAGGTATTTTACTTCATTTTCAGCTGATATTGAACAAGCTTTGTTTGATGTAATGAAGTCTAGGCTTTGAAATGTTGGTGTTCTTGTTTTATTTATACTAAAGGGGAGATAAGTGGTTTTCTCAAGGTTCAGGGTGAGTAGCTTGTAATTAAACCAATTCTTCATGTGAACGAAATCATCCTCTACTTCTGATTTCAAATCGTCCCATGAGTTACTTGAGTAGATCACTGCTGTATCATCGGCAAAAGCGATAATATCGCTCGAACTTTCAATGAAAATAAATCGTTAACATATATGTTAAAGAGAACTGGTCCTAGCACCGAGCCTTGCGGAACACCGTATTCCATCTTTGATACATCGCTCAGAACCCCATCAACTCTTACAGTCTGTTGTCGGTCGGAAATATAGCTTCGAAATAATTCCAGTTCGTTTCCTCTTATACCGATATCCTCCAGTGACTGCAGGAGTAGTTGGTGACTGACCGTGTCAAATGCCTTGCTCAAGTCGAGGAAAATACTCAGACATTGTTCAACCTGATCAAGGGCGCTATGAATTTTGTTTGACAGAGAAATTAGGGCATCTTGGGTAGAAATTGCTTCTTTGAAGCCGAATTGGTTATCGGCAATGATTTTGTATTTTTTCAGGTAGGAGTCTAGTCGTTTCTTAATGATTTTTTCAAATAACTTCGCCAAGTGTGAAATTAGTGATATGGGCCTATAGTTATTAGTATCTGATTTGTCTCCTTTTTTGTGTATTGCTACCACTACTGAGTTTTTCAGCATAGTAGGCCATACTCCAACTTGTAGACTTCTATTAATTATGTGTACCAAGGGGTCAATGATTTCTTGGATTGTAGCGTTGAGAATTTCTGTCGTAATTCCATCTAGTCCTGGTGATTTTTTAGGCTTGAGGGTTTTGATCAATGATTTCAGCTCGTCGCGGTCGGTTGGAATAATGAAAAAGCTATTGTGTCCGACAGTAGTAAGTTACATATACATTTTTGGGACATTGGTCCCAAAAGCACCTTTGTAAATGATTGTAGTGATTTTTTCGAGTTTTATAATCTACTTTCAGTGTATTGTGATGTAGAGTGATAAAATTTGATTGAATCTACTAAGGCAATGAGAGAAAAAAATTGAAATAATGCTGAACTTTTTCTACTCGATGAGTAACCAGCCAAAGTACTTTATCGTTATTCGCTCAAATCGATAGAGCGCCTTATATTTTTAGAGTGTAGTGACTGGATTATAGTTCGTCGTCAGCGTTAGAGATAATATTCCAAAAGCCCTCGGGTTATATAGGGACAATATTGGATTTAACTTGAAAAATATAGCAAATATGTGATGGAGAGTATTTTCTTGTCGTTTACGATAAATAGCAGTGAATATGGGATGTCGAAGTGCATATTTGATTTGCTAAGGAATATGTATCGCTTTTGTATGTAAGAAGGGTTTTTTGTTTATTTATCAGATTTAATGAAATGTAGTTTCCCAGTTAAAAGCTACTTTTTTATGCACTGGACCGAATTCCTTTTTTCCATACTCATGAGAGACGACGACGACAACAAAACAAATTTTACGGTAGGATAGATATAACTTATGAAATTCTCAGTTTACAGTTCTCAAACTAATTTGCATGATTGTTGTGGGAAATTTAACATTTAATCAAGAGACGGGAAGTTCCTATGAGTGTGTGATATGACTCATCGTTGATGATATACAGGGTGCTCAATGTTTCTATTTTTTTAGAGCAAAAAGGCTTTGTAGCCTCGTCAGATATGATTCTGAAGATCTTGTGGATTCAATATCGAGGCTGTGCAGTTAACATGATTTTTCAAAACATAAAAGTTGACGCCGGTGTCAAAGACCGATGCTTAAAATTGACCATGAAAATTTTTTTTTAAAAAGAAAAAATATTCTTACTATCGATTTTATCGATAAATGAAAATACTAAGACCTATTTTCACATAATAAATCCTTAGTTAGTTGCGAGAACGTAAAGTTAAATGAAAAACTGACATTTTTAGACAGCCCCAACGGACACTATGGGTTATTAATCTTCCACATTTAACATGGCAGCTTTGTTTTCCATGTGCAGTAAATTCGGTGTGTCATACCGACGGTAACTACTACACCGAGGAAAATATTTATTTGTGACAATCAAAATCTTATTATGTCAAATGAATATGATATTCTATATGGCCCAACTAATATTTAATTTGTCGTTGAGAAAGGATTTGTTCCAAGTTCGGAAAGTAATATTTGTCTCAAACAACATTTATTGAGGTATAATGACAAAATAGTTATATTAATATTTGAAAGCATTCAAATTAAATAAAGTAGTTTTCCGATAACAAATACTTATTTTTGCAAGCTAACTATATTGTTTTATTGTAAAAGAATTACCTTATGACAGAATGACATTTCTCTATCATAAAAAAAATGTATTGTATCGGTAAAATATATTTCTTTACCGTGAAAAAGTACATTGTCTGGGTTAACGATATGTTTTTCATTCGTGAAAAATGTATCTTCCTAGCAAATTATATTTTTTTGTTGGGAACAAATGTTCCTTCTTCAGAAAAACTATTTATTTTTACTGAAATTCAACATATTTATCAAAACCGAACCATAATTTTTATGAACATTATATTGCCGTATAGTGAAAAATATATTTCCCTGAAAAACCGAATTATTTATGGCATTGTTTTTTGTTTATGGAAGTTACCTACATGCACTATTCAATACACTGAGCTTTTGAAATGTTTCTGAAGATTTAGAAATATATTGAAAGTTCACGGTGTACTAAGCAGTATGGGTAACTTCCACACGGTTCTATAAATAATTGGGTTACATAGGAAAATATATTTTTCACAAATATTTGTGTAAGCCGTTTCCAGACTGAGTCGAGCAACAAAGTTGACTTTCGTTTTGTATGTGTGGACTAGTCGATCGAATTGGTCGATGGTTAGTCTGGACACGGATTAAAATTACAGTATTTATATGACAAACAATCTAATAAAAATTAACGGTCTTTATTTATGCATAAAACTGTTCAGTAGGAAAGCAGGATAGAAATGAAAAACTTGCTGCTGAATTTTTTGATTTATTAAGAAGAAAACTATACATTTTCAAAATAGATACCATACATTTACAAGATGGAAACCATACATTGTAAAAATTAAACATACCTACATGATCTAAAACATAACCAACAATGGTATCCACAAAATAGCCTTGTCTATCCTTAAGTGTGCTTCCCCCATAGTCGTTTTTTGGAGTTCTTGGAGTAGATCTGACAGGTTTAATTGAGAAATGTGTATGTTTGAGGTACATTTCGCTTGCTTGTTACTTCTACCTACTTGAATATAATAGTCATTGATTTCCTTACCTTCAAAGATATCTCACAATTCTTGTAATCGTCATGAGTTCAACAACTCATTCATTCTAATTTAAACTAATTTTTGTCTCGAATACCTTAACCACATACTTCACAAAAACAAAAAAGGTAGAACGTGTCGCGGGACACACGGTAGGAACTTTAGTTCCTTTTAAGCAAAAATCATGTAATACATTTGACGTTATAGATAAACGATTTGCATATTCTTTGGTGGTCGAGTAGTAAGCATACCAGACTCTCACGCGGTAGACACGGGTTCGATTCCCCGTGAGGAAGTTTTTTTTATTGTTAATTTTATTTTTAAATAATTATTCTGCTTGATATTAATAACGACAACAGGTAGACGTTTGAAGTATTTAGCAGAATATTCATTATTATAGATAATGGTACGGTACCCTTCATGAGGGAGTCCGACTGGCAACATCTACTTATAACAGCATCGTATATTTAAAAAGGGAAACCGTAGCAGTATACAAATTGGACATTCAAGAACTGTACGTTTACCACACAAAAATTAGTGGAAACATAAAATTGAATTGTTAAATTTTCAATTTGAAGTTATATCACAGTTATATCACAGAAATTTTTATTTTCTAGATTTTTTCTTAAGTGGGTCGTAGAAAAAATATGCTGTTCGACTCGTGTGGATTGTCCATATCGCACTTGAACGATTGAGCACTCCGCTTACGGCGTCGTGCTCAAACTTCGTCCTCGTGCGATATGGCCATCATATCCACACTACTTAGTTGCACAAACTATTATTTCTATCAAAATATGCCCTTTTACATTTAAAAACAACCAACAATCAAATCAATGTATCCACACATTTTAAAGTTTTCGAATTAAAGCATTCAAGTTTTCAAGATTTCAACACCCTGTATTTCGAAAAGTAAATGTGCTAGCCCCCTAAATCGCGCAAAAAAAATTATGGAAATAATAGTAAAAATTCATCCGAACAAATTCAAGTAGATCACCAGCACTGCGAATACCAGCTTTGCATAGAATTTTAATATAGCATCGGTGGTTCAGTGGTAGAATGCTCGCATTCCACGCGGTCGGCCCGGGTTCGAGAGAGAGACTAAGGAGAGAGCACAAGCACGCAAGCAAGGCACATAACGAAGCAACGAAACATAACGTAGCGTAACGTAACGCATAACGGTCAGATCTTTTGCGACTTTTCTTAAGTGGATTGTAGAAAAAATATGCTGCTCGACTCGTGTGGATTGTCTGCATCGCACTTGAACGATTGAAACTTCGTCCTCGTGCGACATGGCCATCATATCCACACTAGTTGCACAAACTACAATTTCTTTCAAAATATGCCCTTTTACATTTAAAAACAACCTGCCAAATGACAAATCAATTTATCCATCCATTTTAAAGTTATCGAATTAAAACATTCAAGCTTTCAAAATTTCAACACCCTGTATTTCGAAAAGTAAATGTGCTAGACCCCTTAATCGCGCAAAACAAATTATGGAAATAATAGTAAACATTTATCCGGAAAAATCCAAGTAAATCACTAGCACTGCGAATACCAGCTTTGCATAGAATTTCAATATAGCATCGGTGGTTCAGTGGTTAGAATGCTTGCATTGTACGCGGGCGGACCGGGTTCAAATCCGGGTAGGAGCATATTTATTATTATGAATCGCTCCTTCGTAAACAAGAGAGAGAGACTAAGGAGGCACATAACGAAAAAATGTAACATAACGTTTCGTAACGTAACGCGTAACGGTCAGATCTTTTGCGTCGCGACCCCTGGTCGCTCAAACATAACCTGGCATAAAAAACTAAAGTTCCAATAATTAGTAAAATTGCAGAAACTGATATAATTTTACATGTAGACTGACGCCAAACGTATACAGGTGGTGACCGTTACTGAATAATAGGGAAGGGTGGGGTGAGAATTCTTTGTTTCAGTTGCCACATAATTTGTAGGCTAATGTGATTTCTTACGGGTGAAGAAATATGTGATTTGTAGCAAAAAAGTTTTTTTTCTCGTAACAATAAATGTACAATTATACTGAAATACCAATTTTTTTGGTATAAAGTAGATCTTATCTGAGGCTAATAATCTATGGGCTTATTTAAAAAATGTGAATTTTTGTCAAAAATTTCAAATGATTATATTTAATATTTAATTTGTTGTTTCAAAGTGATGGAATATTATTGAAGATGTTAGGTTTTTTTCTGGGTAATTAAAACAATTTTCACCCAAATAGCATTGTTATATTTTATAACAAAATATTTTATTGTGCTTCGTAGACTTTCACAGTTTCTGAAGAACAATTGTATGAAGGTGTGCATAAAGGAGAACAAATCTTTTCACATTAAAGAAATTACACTCGAATAAATCATTTTTTCATATCAAAATTTCCCAATATTTTCACGTTAATATGGCTTCTTGATAATAAATAAGCAATGTTAGTTTTAAACAAAAGGGGGTCAAACAAATCAGTTTATTTGTCTATAAATAACTCTTTTCTCGGAGTACGTGTTGGAGCACGCCAATTTCTAGAACCAACAGAAATGTTACTATGGACAATTTTTTATCAGCAAGGAACTCACAGATACCCTGTTGAATCAGCATAAGCTTACAGTCCTAGAGACAATCAAAAAAATTTAAACTTCCTATTGAATTCACTCAACCTTCGAAAAGACCTGAACAAACAAACATAGTTTCCATTGTATCCTACATTCCCCCAAAAAAATAGAAATGTTATACTCCTTTCCACCATGCATCACGATGAGACCATAGACGTGAAAACAGGAAAGTCTGGAATGATAATAACTCATAACAAAACTGAAGGAGGGGTGGATACAGTAGACAAGATGTGCACAGCATATAACTGTGCAAGAGCTATAAATGGGTGGCCAATGGTAATTTTTTATCAGGCACTGAATGTTGCTGCTATCAACTCACATATATACAAATGGAACTATGCCAGCCTGAAGAACAGACCTAGTGAATTACCTAGAGGAATAGGTGCAAGTGTATCTGTGAGGAGTGTGTAAGAGATATCAATAACGATGTTTGAAGTGATAGTTACTTCTAAAATATAGGCTTCTCATATTATAATCTCGATTTATCATTTCCTAATGTTTTTATTCTAATGATTTTTGAGTTGATTTCATTCAGTTTTTTTTTAATATCCCCACAAACACAAATCCAGAGGATTGTGTTCAGGGAATCTTTCTTAGAGGTTGCTTCCATTTGTGAACAGAATAGTGGTAGCAAAATCAGCAGATTTTCATTAGATAGCAAAATTTTATACAATGGACATGATATATGGATACAATAAATTTCCTTTCGGGACATTTAAAACCGTTTTGTGACTAATATTCACTTATTGGGAGGTCAATAATAATACGTGAATTCGCAAAAGTTCCAATTTCTTGTGAACGAGAATACAGTTTAGTGAACGTCTTGAAGCATGGTAATTGGTAAATGAGGTTTGTTTTCGAGGCTAGTAGCGTTACTGAGGAAAATTATGGTCGGAATGAATTTCACAGAGATTGTTTATTACAAAAAGTCAACACCCAGTATCTCATTAATGTCAAAACTAGTCACACATGTTTGTAGATACTTTCCATCCTGAAATTGAATAAACAGTACCTCAGATTATTTTGTGAACTCCCTGTATTATAGCAAAGACAAAATTTCAAGTAAAAACGACACCATTCTTGTTTTCATGGAAAAATTATAATTACACACCCGAACCTCGTGTAGAATAATTCCTCAGATGTGATATCGAATAACCAATTTATTTGAAAATCAAAAAGGCAGATAACATCGGTCTCTTTCTTGTTTGCGACATATATAGGCTTGAATGGAAAACCCTTTTCAGACAACGTAATCCTCCGTGAATTATAGGGAAAGCCCTGAATCAAAATTCACTAATCTACAGTAAGTATACCCTAAGGGAAAATTGATTAGAAGTCCGATTAAATTGGGTCACTTTTAAAAAACTGTTACCGACAAGGCTAAAATCAAACTTATCCCGGATAAAGAATTGAATGTGGCCTGGTGCTCAAGCCTGTTAAAGAACAGGGTATGTTCGCGCGAGAAAGAGGGCACGAGATATACATTTGGGCATGTGGAATGTGACGGAATCGTGACTGAAGAAATTCTGGTAACTCTAAATCTGTAATTCAACCAATTTCAGCTAGAGTTGCCAATTTATCGAATAAACATCTCCAAATTGAAGGAAGAGCAGAAGATAGGACTTTGCATACGTAATCAGATGAGAGGATGGTTTCAAAGAGGACATTACCAGAAGTAACTCAGGTGACGCCAGCCTCATTAAACGTTTATTAAAAAACTATAACCACTCAACAACTGAAGCATAACAATGCTGATATACTATTACTGTGAGAGACTTGAAGAAAAGGAGAGCCCAGTGAGAAAATTCAGTTTTAGATAACCACAGAGAATCCAGAAAGTTATGATAATAAGAATTTCCTTGATGCCATAGTAGAATATGTCTTAAAATGGGAGTCCAAGGAGAAATTGCACCCAATCTCTCCGGAGAGCCCTTCAAACGACTTGGAGACCTCGGGAAATTGTTAATCCGACTTATGGCAGGAATTGAGAGTAACATCAGACATTAAGCACTACGCCTCTCCACCCACAGTTTGATGAAATGGTAGAGGGGCATTGTAAAACTATTTTCCAAAACAATTCAATGTTTATTTTCAAAAACCGAAAAGACTGGTAGACTTCAGTTCCTTCATTTCTGCTAGGCTATGTATAGAAGTTCTGAACACGAATTAACGGGTTCCATTCCGTCTATGCCAGTTACTGAAAGTCACGATCTCCTTCTTGGAAGACGCTCGCCTGGTGAATAAGCAGAAGAACATATTATACCTCCCATGTACAGGGTTATTCATTATAAATTACCCACCCCCCATCATCGTTATTATTACTTTTAGAAAAAAAAGTCTGGTATGAAAGTTGCTTAGTTAAAGCTGAACTTTCATAATATTTAATCAAGAGTTCAGTAGCGTGCAAATTTAAGAGGATAGAAAAAATAATAGTTCTTTTTTAAACGGAACCCCCTGTATGTTTTCACATTTTTAAAGTGAACTTTTTATTCTGATATCAAAAATATATAATATGTTACCCCTACCTTGTACCGTTTTTGAGTTATAAAATATTGAAAATCTGAGTCTTAGTAATTTACTGTAAATATGAAAAAGATAATATTGTAATGTTTTTCTTATTTATTTGAACAGTTTTCACCGTGGGATTAAATTATACGCTCACTATGGCTAATTACTATGGATTTATTAAAGAAACACTCACACACTATAATAAACTTAATTTATATACACACTACTTAACGTCTATTAATTTATCCACACTTGGTATAATAATTGTCCTAATTTATCTTCCTTCAACACTATTCATATTCACTTTCTGTTCACTCATGTATACTGAAACTGTTTACCGATTCACTGTATACTGAACAACTACTGACTCACTCGAAAATCCGTGTATATATAGTCCTTCGAATCTCTAGATAATTCTTGAATATACCACCTTTGCGTATACTTCATAATTCGGGAACATTCGATTTAAACCATTGGCCTTGGTACGCTTCGAGAACCTTTCTAGAAAGGTCGCATTCATAATTCGCGACAGGACCGGCTTCTGAATGAGTGAGTTCGTAACAATATATATCAAAGTAACTATGAAAATTACAAATGATATGTTCGATAAAGTAATAAAAGAGGAATTCCTGAGGAATTTTTTCTCCCAAAGTTATAATATGAATAGTTTCTAATATCTAGCCGAGAGATCGGCTTATTGGACCACCCGGTACATAACGATTTAACAGATATTTCACGGGAATTGGAAATTGTTACGTAAAAATGTGATGAGGAGAATTAATTTTGGGAATAGTGAATTGTTTTTTGAATATTGTGTTGAATTTTTATTGACTAAAAAACATTCACAATGTATTATAACTCGTTCGAAGATTGAAAGTAAATTCCCAATAATCGCCACGCGTTATCTAATCAAACAATTTTTTTTCCAACGGAATGTCGATAAGTGACAAAACCCTTCCGTAACCGCATTGTGTGCTCATGCATTTTCCCTAGGGATTTTTTATAAGCGGATTGCTAGATTGACATATCGCACGTTGAAAACAAAAGTGACACTATGGCAAATTTACAATTTTACAGCAGAGCGGTTTTAATTTTAGGGATAATTTCAAAAAGTTAATATAATTTGTATGGGAGTTTTTTCGTTAATATTAATCATGATTTGCAATGTTTTCTATTGCTAAATATTGCACCTGATATAATCTTCTAAAATATTATGTCAGAACCTAAGCTAAAACTGGTTTTTGATTTTAGTGTCATTTTTGTTTTAAAAGATTTGGAAAATATTTGCTAATAGTGACATGTTTTGCTAGGCACTATTAT
Organism: Galerucella tenella; assembly: GCA_910591685.1. NCBI lineage: Eukaryota > Metazoa > Arthropoda > Insecta > Coleoptera > Chrysomelidae > Galerucella > Galerucella tenella. The sequence goes on along the minus strand of CAJUYH010000124.1, from coordinate 79,245 downwards.
TAGTTTTGGAGTACATTGTGAAATAAAAGATAATAAAAATTAACGTTTTTTGTGGTTTTTATTAGAAATGTGGATATAAAAATATTAACAAAACTTACTATTAAATTCTGCACAGAAACAGTTGAAAAAATATGAACGAAACTTACATAGGTACTACTAAATCCTAAACAGGAGGTTAAACAAACAAAAAACCAAAATTCCAAAAATTATTTTCAAGGCGGTAAATTACAAAGCTTAATCATCTTATTCTTTCAAAATATTATTATAATAGGAATGGTAGAACTGAGGAATGAGATTGGCGTTAATAAGGCTTTGTATATCATTTTTCTTACGTTCTGATATTTTAATTTTTTTTTGATATAAAGATTTTAAATTTTGCTGATCACAAATACGCTGAAAATTTCTTTGCAGAGCTATTTCATTATAGTTGTTATCAAAATAAGATGTTTTGTAAAATATTTGGATATCATTATAAGCAGTTTTTTCAATTCTTATTACTTTAATATCTGATAATTTTACTACCTCTCCATTAACATTCTTCTTCAATGAAACGCTTGCTAAATTTTTGATATCAGTAAAATCAGCATAAGATAGTTCATTAACGTTGAAAGGATTGCCACGTTTTTTTGAATTTCTTATAGCAGTTACATATTGCGCCGGGACGTAAATAGGACCAGACCGTTTTGTTTTCCTAATTTCTTTCTCAATTATGGAATGAGCAGCATCCCCTTCATTTTGGGTGTGCCCCCTAATTGAAAATTTGTGGGTTATCGATTTGAATTTAAGATTTTTAACGGCGTAAATATACATTCCAATAATGAATTGGTTTTTTTGCTGACCACAACAATTATCAGAATAGAAAACACAATCCATATCCAAGTTGCTTACTGCCGACTTTTTCTGAAGAAAACTTAAAACGCACGTGCCAATCTCATTCGCTCCACGCTGACCGTCAGACTCGTCCCAAAAATAACATTCCGTTTGATCTACACCTAGTTCGCATATCGTAAAGTTTAAACAGTTAATTTTAGATTTGTAGTAGAAGATAGATGCTTCGCCATTAGGTATAGTCATTACAGCCTGCAAGTCATAGCAAGCTACAACAAACTCTTCGGAAATTAACTCTTTGTCTCTTAGCTTTTCTTCTCTACTTTTTTCTTTTTCTTGTAAATGTCGGTTGTATTCTTCTTCTAGCTCCTTCTTTTTTTCTTCTTCTGCCACTTTATATGCGGTGCATTGATCGCATTGATCTTTTTTCGGTATAAAGAAACTAATATTAAAATTATAATTAAAAATTTTTCTATAGGTATGTAACTTAACGAACTGTAAATTGTTTTCATTACAATTCTTTTTGTAATCATTGTATAAATCTATTAAATTTTTTCCACCATCAATGTATTCCCTAGACGTTTGTTTTCTTAAATAATGGCTCTCTATTCGAGGAATACTATTGATGTGATCTTTTACGCCATCTATCAGCGTATCAGATATTTTTTTATGTTTTTTGTGCTTCCCTCTTTCTTCTCCAACTAAGATTCCCCTGCTGTCCATTTTACTAATCACTGTCCTTATAGGTCTATCAGTTATTCCTAGGGTATTTTTAAAAAATATCTTACAGACCTTAACTTTGGCATTATCCAAATCAAAAGTAAAGGAATGTTTAGATTTTCTGTTTGAATTTATTTTCTTGTACTGGTATTTAGGAATAATTTCTGTCATACTTCGTGCAATAAACTCTCTTTGGCGCTCAAGCGATCCCATTCCCCAATACCCTTCAAACAGCAGTTGTCGAGCTGCTTGTGGTATTTTGTCCCTGCATTTTAATCGGCAATGATCTCCACAGGATGGTCCCATTTTACGAGCTTCAATAATTCGTTTTGATTTTGAGACCGATACGTATTCTTGCCCTAAATTTCTGAGATTCTTAGCGATAATAGGACGCCTTGTGTTTGCAGATCTTTTTCGAGATCTGGGTATCTGCCGAACTTCATCAGTAGCGCTTTCAGCTGGAAGATCTAGGTTTTGCTGTAAATTTTCAGCTGTTAACGAGCTTGAACTAAATATTCTTCGTCGAGCTTTTTTAGTGGGAGGCTGATATGTTCTATCACATTCAGAACCTGACGAAAATGGTTCAGGTTCACTTTCTTCATCTTGATCATTCTCAGCATCTGAAAACAATAATATAGGTATAGCTAAACAGTTAAATTTAATTTAAAAAGGTTGAGCTTGTTAAAAAAATTGTTTTTTTTTAAACAGGCTCAACCTTTTTTATTGGAAGTGTCCAAAAAAACCTGGCAAAATTAAAAATATGAATAAACGATGGCAAAGTTCAATTAATAAAGGGCAACTAAAATATTATTAACTAACCATTTAATGGACCTGCAGACGAAGAACTAGGACCTGAAGTTGATGAGGAGGAACTAGATGATGAACTTGAGCTGGAGTTTGAAGAGATTGATTGTCGGCGGGTGTTTTCTTCTTTGCTGTCCAAAGAGTTGAACATTTCAACGCTTTCAATATTCGAACAAATGGCTACTTCTTGAAAAGGTGTTAATGGCTCTTCGCTTTCAATACATTCATTGGCCGCAGGAGCTGGTGTTCTACTTATGTTTGTTATTTTGGTCTCTTCCTCAGATGTGCTAGAATTTTCTTTGTTTTCAATGTTTAGCGTCATCGCCAATATTTTGTGGCCTCTGTTCATACTGTCAGTCTATAAAATTTAATTATTTTATATAATATTTTATAATAATATTGAATCAGAAAAAAAATATGACGAAATTACAATTTACTTTTAATATTACGAACGTTTTGATGGCGTGTTATAATGTCTCAAAAAACAGTTTAGCTCAGGTCATGAATTTCAATAACGACACACAACAAAATATGACATCTTTAAAATGTAATTTTTTTAATTTTGTTAGTTATTATTTAATACAAAAACGACATTATACAAAAAGGGTCACTGTTGTTCTAAAAAACTTTTAAAAAATGTTCAAGTTTGTGTTAATAAAGTGACACTAAACAAATAGTGTCACTATTGCAATACCATCTTTATTAAAAATTTAGATATTTATTGAAAAAATATGTCACTAAACAAAAAGTGTCACTTTACATATTCTACTTACTTAAGATTTTCGAACAACTGGAAATAATACACTGTCACTAACCAAAAAATGTCACTTTTCCAATAAGAGCACGACTGTTTGGACACAACTGGTATAGTGTCATTATTGAAGTAAAGCACGGGTGAAATGTTCGTTAGTTTAAAGTGACATTCTCGCCATCTAGGAGAAATAAGGGGGAATATAGGCAAATATGTTATTTCGCTTAGTGACGCTTTTGGTGTAAAACTTAAATATACTAAAAAGTAAAAATTGACAAATTTCATATAGTGTCACTTTTGTTTTTAGCGTGCGATATCCTACACACACATCCAGTATGCGTATCGACGCTTGTCAACGTAATAGGAATTTTTAAACCAAACATTTCAACAATGACGAATCGTTAAACGCTTTAAGCTGAATGTTAACGCGAATCGTTTTAATTCAATTCGAATAGTTAGCAATAGATGGCGCTGTTGCGATGTGACATTACCATTGTAAAATTGAATGGAAACGACGGTAGGCTGGAAATAAGCGAAGTGGTTTATTTGCTGTAGATGCATTTTTATTTCGGAATAATTGGAAAATATAGAAAACCAAGAAAAAAACGAGTTTGCACCCATGATCTACGATTTTCAAAACTTTACACTTACACAGAATATTTCATTGATTTAGTTTTTGGAAGATTGATAATATTAATAATGGCATGTGATAATGCATAATAATATCAATAATTGCAAAAGGCCTTAATTTTGAAGACTTGTCAGATTGTCCGTGAATTTCTGAATACCTATGTGATTTTTGAGCCTAATCCCATTTGCGTTACCACATGCTCGGAATGGGTGAACATCACCAGCGAGGGCTGAGCAAGTGTATACTTGGGCTAATAATACAATAATTATATGTATCCAAATAATTGTATACAAAAATAATAAAATGATATAAAATATGAACAATTCATAAACATTCATGATAACAAAAGATGTTGTTCTACATCAAAGTTATATACAACTTGTACGTGATGCTGTTTGTATGTATGTATTTTGGGGTTACATTCACTGAGACCTGGAAAATCTCCCCTACTTTTAATTAATTCCTGATTAGAGTCTCAAAAACTAGTAGCTTCCTTAGTCCTATTTTCCGGAGGAAATCTTTAGGCTTCGACTCAGGTAAATGTTCCTCTTCCATCCAGTAATCTCCCAGGTACTGTGTACTGAAGAGTTGCGCAATTAGGAAGTTTGTGGATGAAGGTTTCTTCTTCCATACCACAAAATCTACATTCTTTTTCCGCAACTATTTTGAGGTTTTTCAGTTTGTTGCCCAATCGGGCGACAATGTCCCTTTTGAAATTCTTAGTGCAGTTATACTTTGACTTTTGCATTCATTTGATCTCATGGTTGTAGTCATCCAGAAGAATCTCTGATTATCTCAGTGCTTCAACCCTTCGCCTTTTATATCCTCTATCAATTTTGAACTGGGCATACATTTTTAAAACGTGGGCTCTCGCTTGAAAAATACATGGGGTTTTCCCCAAGCTTCCAAAGTGCTTGCTCCCTGGCCCCCCGTACAATGAAAATAAATAACACAGAAACGCGTCTACATCCCTTAAAATAAAACATCTTCTGTTCAATTTCCGATTGTGTCCCTTAATTGTAAAGTGACATTTTCTCCAGCAAAGTTTTCAATAAACGACATCTTCCTCTTTATTCAAATCACCAAAATGATACATCAACAATGAAGATAAAAACATACTTGTTCAAGAGAATGTAGGTACACGCCACAAGAATAAACAAGATACAAGTATACAATATAACGCAATTTCCTCCCATTTTTTCAATTCAAGTAGCTCCAAATGCTGTGCCTTAGAACTTACTAATCAATGTGAAGTATCAACTATTATTATTGTGGATCATTTATAATAGAAATGTGAAATACATACATCAAGCGCTGAATCTCAAATGTTATTTAACTTATCAAAAATATTACATACTACACATCTCCTAAGCATAAACACTTTTCCACAAACCAAGAGTAAATTTGTTTCACTTCTATAGGAAGTCCTCAAAGACTACCCCGCATGTATTTTTTCCACCTAATTAGTGACCCTAGGAACTGTAAAAGATGTATTTCAATCAAATTTGTTAGATTTCAATTCTTTTCAATAACCTCACTGGCAGACATTTTATCAGCGGGATACTTTTTGGTACATGAAGGATGTTGATTAATAAAATAAACACATTATCATGATTCTTCCGTTAATAAATTGAGGCCAGTGTATCTGGGATGGTTTTAATTTGTTCCTTTCTCCATAGACGTCAACGAGGGGTTAACCTGAATCTTATCAAATAATTTGCAAGTTCGAAAATATGTAGAATACAACGAAAAAGCAACTGGATTTTGTTTCATTAATAGTGTGAGTAGACAAAAATTGGAATTTCACACGTGCAGGCAATACTAGCAATCTACTTTTACCGAAAAAATTTGAAAATGTAAAAGTTTCACATGCAGGTAACCATCATTAGAAAGAATATTTCTGTTTTTTTAACTCCAGACTTTACAGCACTAACTACTTTCTCATATCAATTTTCAATACGTCGAGAGCCAGTTCACGTCAGTATACTACGTTTATATTTTCTGGAAACATAAGCCCACATTTGTCTACACCTCTGTCTTTGAAGCCAACAATGTTTTCTAAATGAGCCATTCGGAGCGAAATGAAAATAAAACCCATAAGTTTCCGTTTGCATAATTTAATAAAGAACTTCGTAATGTATTACAAACTCTCATTTGCACACATAAATGATATTTCAAATTGTTATTCTGAAAAATATGTGAATACGATGCAAGTAGTTATTTACTGAAAAATTCAGAATGGGTAGGACTGTTGGCATAAGTGAAACACAACATTTTTGTTCGAATCAAGATGAAAGAAATTTTAACAACAAAAATAACCCCTTATAAATGTTTCACCGTGTGCCCATGAAAATGAAAATTTTTACAAATAAATTCCATCGCACGCTTACGACACAGCTGCTCCAATCAAATTCACTGGACGTGGCTGAAGAAGTTTTTATTTCAAAAACTATTGCTACTATTTACCGATTTTTTCAGTTTCCACAATGAACCTTATTCAAACAATTCAACACTCATGCAACCATTTCGAGCCTCTAGACGAACATCTTCTTCTATCCCATTGGGAAATTAAATTGCGGTAATTTGTTTGTACAATGCATTCACAAGAAAAGTTTTAACATTATTATAATGTGAAGTGCAGCAAAATTTGATTGGTGGTTGACTTGCATAAATTTGTTCCTTTACTACTAGCTATAAAGTTGACAATTATTGTGTCTTCAAGGCCACTGAGAAGTTGAATTTCTCTATTAGTAGTTAATAATGTTTTCTATCGCTAACCTTGGTCAGTAATGAACAAATTCAAATGTTCTGCAAATCCAGGGATAGTAGTTTAACAAAAACTTGAACAACATACCTAACTTTGTGTACCGAGGAGTTCGTCTTTGGCATATTTGTTGCTTGAAATAACTTAACAAGATGAAGTCATTTAAGTAAAAATACCACAAGAACGTTATATATTTATTTACCTACTACCAATATGTAATATCAAACATTATGATACTGATATAAGTTTCGTAATGAGACACTAGTGCGGTAAAGTGAAATTAATTGGAATGAACTGCACCAGTCTTCGAATCGCTTATATTCTTTTTCGTATCTAATGCGGGATTTAGCAGGTACTAGGGTTTGTATTGCGTTATTTGCAGCAAGTTCTATATCAGAATTCACACTTTCATAGTCGGAACTCATGTCGACACACCAAACTGAGGTGAACGCGTGAAAATTGACAGCTTGCAAAATAAATCAACAATGAGCGCAACGCTTGCTTGTTCCATGATTAAAATATCATTAATTTCAGGAATATTGACTAATTTTGAGTAAATAATGAGAATTATTGGTAGTAGGTAAAATGTTGTGCTATATTCGTATCGTAAATTCATATTACCATATTCAATGGGTTATCAAACTCGGCCCCATCCCACTTCGTAATATGAATCTTTACGACACTTATATCGTGAATATCTATTATTTACTGAAACACACTACAAGTAAACTAAACAGTTTGTTTAGTTGAAATATAATTTGTAGTCATTATATTAATAATATCAAACCATACCTACTTTATTAGAATGGGTATATATCATTCTCTCGTCCAATTCACAGCTATATATATCTACCTATCGCAGGTCAAGTTTAGGTTAAGGTGCGTTCTCACGGGTCAAGTTTAGTTGACCAGCTTTAGTTGATCAACAAAAGTTGACAACGAATTGAATTAATTGTTGTTCACATATTTCAATAAAAACTGAATCACTTTGATGATGTATCTCTTGTATTTGTTACACCTTTCAGAAATATATCCGCTCTTTTATACCAAAATAATTTTGGTATGTACAATTCATCTGATTCTATTCCACTTTTTATTGATTTACACATCAATGAATGTCCTTTTTTATACATGGTTCTGATAATCTTGATTTTGTTTTTCAAATCAGCAATGGTAAGACCAGAAATTTCCATTTCCTTCACAATACAACCCAAAGCATTTTCTCGTGCATCTCTATTTCTATATTTATCCGTTCGGTGGTTCCAGAGACAATCATACTCATGATATGAATCCAAAAATTTCATCATAACATTTTCAGACCAATTGAGGATCATTCTTCTGGTATTTTTATACTTTCAGTAACATTTTATTTCACAAATAAAAGACAAACACTCACACCACGACCAATTGCAAGACACATTCAACAAATGTTGACTGTCTAGTTCACACGTTTCAAGACAAGCTTCAATTTGATCAACTAAATTTGACCCGTGAGAACGCGCCTTAAGTATTACATGTTCATCATTCAACTTGACCTGAAGGTTGAATTATTTTTTGTTCATATTTAATTTCAATTTTTGTTAATAATTTCGAATGAATTAATTCTTATATTCTCAATCTATGCCAAAAGGCATCACATTTCGTACACCTTGTATATTGTAACATCATTGGATACAAGCAAAAATGTTACATTGTGATGCATGGTTCTTTTTACGTCCATGACTAATTATGGATACATGGGCACAATAGATCTTTTAGGTCTCAGTGAATGTCACCCCAAAAATCACAATTATGGATACATGGAAACCAGTTATTGAATGTATTTGCTTTTTCATAAGCTCTTAATATAGTTATTTATGCAACAAGTTGTATGCAACTCGTCGTGGACAACACGTCAAGTGCAAAAAACAAGTTTTGCACGAGTTGCATACAATATTTTTTCTACATTCATGCAAAAACTGGAAAATTAGAATATAATATGTTAGCAGCTCAAACTTGATTAATATTAAAAGTAAAGGAACAATTTGTGCAATTTTCAATATTAATATTACTTAGTGAATTATTTTTTAATTCTACTTCTTGATTTGTAATTTTTTTTAATGTACCACTAGTACTTGGAATTTGTACATCTTCATTATTTTCAAACTGAAATATCATTTACCATGTCAGAATTTAGAATGTATTTTAACTTTATTTTTGTTTTTTTATGGCCTTCACCTTGTCAGTACTTAATCATAGCTGGTTCTCGCTTTGACCGTTTAAATTTTAAATAATCAAAGATTTTTGCAATAATTGTAACTCGTTGAGACTAAGTAGTGAGATATACATATATTATTGCTGTATTAAAGCAGGATCAGACACTTGCTCTGGATTTTTATTTTATTCAAGTGTTTATGTTTGTCATAAATCATCACAAAACTAACAAAAATGACAGATGAGTGCAGCAAAAACTTTGTTGCACCAGTTCAAAAAAGAACCACCATTTCCATTAAATGTGTTTCACAAAAGTGTTATTTTTTGCATGAATGTAGAAAAAGTACTTTTTTTATTCAAATTCCTAATATTTCCAGTTTTTGCTTCTTACCTCAAGAAACTCATTATATCCTTATCTTGTGCTTCTTTTCAGAATATTTTTCGCATAATCAATGATAGTTCCACCTAGTCTTTCCATCATCTCCTTGATCTTCCTTCGACAACATATCAGCATTTTTTCAATCCTTAGTCAATTTTAGCGTTAATATTATCTTCTTGTGTCTATACTGGTGACTGGACACTGTACCCTGAGGATGCACTGCACAGGATGGGCAAAGAGAGAGAATCAATGTGCAGAAAATGTGAATTCTACGATGAAACACCTACTCACATACTCTGCTTCTGTGAGAACTTACAATGACTCTGACAGAAGCACTTTGGAGTGGAAATAACACAACCATCACAACTACTGAAGATCCCTCCAGATAAACTGGTGGTCCATATAGAAGACACGAGGCTTCTGGAATGGAAGTAGGTAGATAACATGGACAATGGTACAAAGATTCAATTCAAGTGCCTGGACTAGTGACCCCAACCCAAACCTATGAATGAATGAATTGATTGTGCCATCGAATAATAGTAGATTACGCAACGATCGAGTATTAGTAAATATTACATGAGAGTTGAATACGCTATTTTCTTTTCACCCAATGTATAATGAAGAACTATAATTATTATATTTATATTTTTATTGGAAAGTAATTACCCGTATTTCTATGAAAAGTTCTACAAAATTGTAATTAATGTAATTACCATGGATATGGGAAAACTATAAATATCCTATCAATATTTATATCGAATCTAATAATTGTAATTATTCCGATTTCTTGAAAATAAGTATTAAGATTATTTATTGTGCAGTTTGAAAAGTTTTTCCAGGTCTCACTGATCTGGAGGTGGAGGGAATATTCACATTTATTTCATCATTGCTAGTCTGAATAGAGTTTGATATATTGTATTTAGAATGCTGATTTCATTTCATTACAAAAGACTTTGGGAAGCAATGCTGCTATTTGCTTGCCCAAATTACCAAATTTATTAATACCAATTAACACATATCAACGAAAAAATATGACAAATTTTGGGCAATAGATTCATATATACCTATATATCTAGGTTTATTCTCGTTTTGTCTAGGTAAAATCCAATAAATAATACTCCCAGAGGTGAAACAAACAGCTTTATTCAAAAAGTCACAAATTTACAGCATATCACAATATTCTCTCCGGAAACCAAATCCAAAGGTGATATAGAGTAATTCTCATTTAAATTTAAAAAATGTAATGTTAAGTTAAACCTCAATAAAACGAAAAAGTTAGGGAGGCGAATAGGGGATTTTTCGGGAATACTCGAGCGAGGCAGTAGAAGATATAAGAGATACCTTGGACTTAATAGAACTTTGGAAAGTATTAGCTTTATATGTAGTGACACGCGACTAGGATAGACGATCAGATTAGTAAAAAAATATCGATAGTCTGGAATACTCGAGCGCGTCAGATGGAGATATTGGGGGTTGATTCTAGTGTCTTATCAAGACTAAATCTAACTAACTTGACGCCAAGTCCTTGACGCCAAGTCCTTGACGCCGCCGAGTTATAGAGTCGCGAACTTGTGAAAAAAACGTTAATGCGGCATTCTGGAGCGCGATTTTTTATTTTTTTATTTTGAAGAATATAATCTAAAACTTACTAAAAATACAAAATCTGCCGGTTTCCGCATGACCGGAAGTATGAAGGAGCCATTTCGTCTTCTGAAAAACGCGTTGCGATACATTTTACAAAAAAAAGGTTCAAATAAAAAAAAGGTATTTGATTTTACACAAAAAGGTCTCTTTACATTTTTGTCCAAAGTTAAGACTTTTGAACTGGTGGCATCATGAAAACTCAAACTCAAACTTGAATTATGTAACTTCTATTATATCTCAAAAAATTTTTCTCCTAAAGCTTCTCGACAATTTTCGTGGATTCGGGAAAAGTTACGCGTATCTGTATACAAAAGTATTATTAACATATACAGTTTCATTTATTTATATTATTCAATAGCCTGTTGATCCTTAAATTGTTTTTTGGACATACCATAAGCAAAACGAAGTGAGGAATTGGAGCAAAAAAGGAAAATGTTCCATTAACATGTTATGTTACAGGAACTCACCCACAATATGAAAGTACAGTGAAGAAGAAGATGAAGTGCATTGACCAAAGATGTAAAGGTCATACATAACAATACACTTATAATACAATTTTCATATCATTTCATTTTTTATACAATAAATAATACAATTTGTACTACATTTCATCTACATTTACGTTGGTTGTAGGTATCTATCGCTTTATTGTCATATTCAAATTCCCCGTTTTATCAGGGAGAAAGAAAGGGAAAAAAAGGAACAAAAAAAACCTTTTTCGGTCAGATTAAGAGAACCCACCAACATTCTTGTCAGATTGAGAAAATATGCTTTCAGGATACCGAGATAAACCTCCCCTATGAAAATATGACGCGCTCGAGTATTTCGAAAGAACTTTTTTTTGCATTACAAAAATTTGTCGTAACTTATCGTCACGCCGAAATCGTCAGTTATTTTAAAGGGAGCTTCCTTGGGGCCTACTTAACACTCCTTCCGAAAATCTAACGCGCTTGAGTTAATTTTTTTTTCGGATTTTTGATTACTTCATATGCCTACCCCCACCACGCAAACCGGCAGATTAGTATACTGTTGTTATCAGAGGCACTTGGGGCATACGTGGTATGAATATCTGACTCGCTCGAGAATGCCCAAGTACTTCCCGTGCTATAGGCTCCGACGGATATTGGATAACACTTCAAAGTCAAACGATGTTAACAAATCTACAAGATATTTAACACCAACCGTTCTGGTTCGCAATTATAAGGGACAGAATATAACTTGTAGGCCGGTTTTGGCGTATTTGCGCCTTATCGGTACAAGGTGGATGTTCTCCGGACTGAAGAATACACCAACACCACAATATCACAGGAAACTTATAAAGCGTTAGAATAATTATCACTCTGCGATATCTATCGGTAACGCGAATATCACCAACATCATCCAGTTTGGTTATAGGGAATACTCAATTAAATTAGAAGTATATAACTTCCATTTACAGATCCATTAAAAAATTGTGAAACTGGTGTATTCGAGTTTGGACTCGCCCTGTATACGATTTCTTAGATATGGAAGCAGGTCTAGTGAATTATGATACTGGAAGACCATTACAGACGTAGTTAAAAGTGAAAAATATGTTGAACTCAATACGATTTTCAAGAACAAATGTTCAGAACTTTTCAAATACGTTTTATAACCTACTAAAACCCTATATTCGGAGTAGTAATTGGAAAAAAATAACTTTCGCTTGAAATTTTATACGAATATCTTCACAAATCTCCAAGATATTGGACTTTATCGCATCAATAAATCACCCTGTACCACTATTTAAAATATACTTATATATGCGAATTGTCTGCCAAGGGTGAACAAAAAATATTGGAAGGAGTCAAACTGGAATAATTTTATGGAATTACATAATAAAACATCCTCTTTCTAGGTAAAAAGGAATCATATCAAGAGCTAAGGTACTTCAAATCACTATAGGGATACAATGAAACACCCTGTATCTGTATATAAATTAACTCATTTCACTCCTATACTTTAATTTGTTGATTAAATTCCAATTTCCAGTACATAATGATATTCATTATAACACTGGTTTTCATTTTGAAACTGAGAAATTGACCAATAAAAATTTGGATTTTTGAATAACCGAACTAAATATTTTCTTCAGAATGTTTCAGTTTGGCAGTGTTTTATGACTGTTCCAATCTTTTAGTCGAAAAAGGTAGATACATTCCACTTCTTTAACACGTTAATAGCCCAAATGACACTTTGAAAATTAAGCCCATCTTTCAGGTTTCGGAGCCTTTACTAGGTGGGCGCCCCGAAACCCAAATAGCAGTTTCCAAAAATACATGCTTCAGCTTGTTTGTTATGGGGGTGAATGTTATGTTATTGAGTTAACTGTATAAACCCTCACTTCGTGGAATCTACTCATCATATGGTTTTAAATGAAACTAACTGTTTTTAAATGACTCCACAATATATTTGTAAAAATCTGTAAATTGCAAGTAAATTGACAATTGTTTCGATATAAATATCATCATCAGAATGACAGAAGTTACTTTTGACATGATGATATTTATATCGAAACAATTGTCAATTTACTTGCAATTTACAGATTTTTACAAATATATTGTGGAGTCATTTAAAAACAGTTAGTTTCATTTAAAACCATATGTTATGTTATTCATATAGTATGAGGTTCAGTCGATATGTATAGCGTTGTCGAATAAGTTCCATCCGTTTCCAGTTTCAAGTGATTTTATTCCGTGGTGTAAGCAATGTCGAGTTACGAAAAAGATCAAAACATCTTGTGGAATCATATAACGAGATATTATCGGATGAAGACGAGCCTACAGAATTCGCAGATAATAATTCATCTGACGACTTCCAGCCCAGTTCGTCTTCGTATAGTGATAGTACGATTTCTGATCATTCAAAATATAAGAATTTTGTTCTAATACTCCAGGCCTTTCCTTACAATCAATAAAATCCGGTTTCATAGGAAAAACAATACAAAAATTATCAGGCATATACTACATATATTACAGAGTAATTTGAAGCCAATAACCGGGCCACAGGCTTTCAAGTGAACGCATCGTGAGACCCTACACATGTGTTCCAGAGCCTGGTTGACCACAAGCCCACGATACACTTACTCACGGTATGCTGATTTCTATTTCAAATTGCGTCCGAGCCGCGCAGTTACGTCACGCGGGAACCAGAAATTTACACCCACCTAGTCTTTCAATTCATTGTAATTTCATGCAATACAAGGTGTTCTTAGTTTTAATTTCAATTTTACTCGAGTTGACTCGTCTATTTGGTATTTTATTACCTACTAATTTACTGTTATTGATGTTATTTTACTACTGTGTCATAATATAAGGATTTTTTTGTTTTGTATATACGATATATTAAGGGTTATTGATAGGAAAATCAGTTTTCAAAACTGCCTGAAAAACCTGGCACGAGGAGATGTCAACATTTCCAAATTTCGAAAAATGATTGTAAATATAAGCTCTCTCTACTCCTATACTATAATATGTTAATTAAATGCCAATTTCCAGTTTCGTAATGATACTCATTATAACACTGGTTTTCACTATGAAACTGAAAAATTGGCCAATAGAAATCTATATTATTAAATAACCAAGTAGGCAGACCCAATTTTTTCTGTAGAATGTTTTGACAGTTTTCAAGAGATTCGTGTGATTTATGACAGTTTGAATCTTTTGCATTAGTTTTCAAAAAGATTGTCCAAAAATACTCAATTACCAAGGTAAATATATATTGAAACTTATTAATTTTTGTTTACAATAATTTATTACTAATTTTGTATAACAGTAACATACCTACAAGTTTTATGCTATTAGTTCAATAATGTGGTCCCGTAGCACAGTGAGCAAAGACGCCGCATAATGTTGTTTTCGATCTGTACATGCCGGTTTCGAGACCCGGTTGGTGCATTTTTTTATATTTTTTTCAAATTAAATTTCTTATTCGTATAAAAAATTGTGTATGCAAGTTTAATGTAATGGTTATACACTCGCATTAACCATACGAAGCTCGCCTTTGGCTCGTTTCGTATCCCAGTGACACCTTTGTCAAGGAGTCTTGTATAATAAATAAAATATAATGGTAGAAATATGAAATATAAGATATTTATGATATAATGGTGTGTTTTAATTTTGTTCACCCATAAATATGTCTGTTTCAAATTTTTTTTAAATGTGAAGAATATATATTACCTATAAATTTCTACACGTTTTGTACATTTTTAACTCCCAGCGTCATTGTACTCACCAAAAAAAGATAACTAAGTTACTGATAATAAAGTATTATGTGTGAAAACTGACCACAAACAGAGTATTTCCCATATATTTAGTATTGTACATTACTGATTGAGATGACATGACGTCACACGCTGTCGGCTACATGCGCAAGAGCATATCGTGAGTAAGTGTATCGTGCACAAGCCCTGAAACCCAGACGTGAGGTGTCATGGCGATTAACGTGTTAAAGAAACGTCGAGCGACGAAGAGTTTTCATACACATTCAATTTGGTAATACAAATAATGAAATTCATATTAATTTGCCCTCGTCATATACGAGTACAAATTTGTTTCTGACTGAAGATGGTAGGTACCTCAAGTAGCTTTTCGTAATAATACTATGCAAGATTTGTATTTAAGCAAAATTGTATGAAGTGTAATTTATTATTTATCTTGTTCAATGTTACATATGAACTCGTTTATGTTTA
The DNA here is from genome assembly GCA_910591685.1 of Galerucella tenella. Lineage (NCBI taxonomy): Eukaryota > Metazoa > Arthropoda > Insecta > Coleoptera > Chrysomelidae > Galerucella > Galerucella tenella. The sequence continues at coordinate 63,823 of CAJUYH010000124.1, read as the reverse complement.
TTGTTAATAGTTAAATTAAGCTTATAGTTATTATAGTGGATATTTCGTAGGGATGAAAATTAAGGCCGAAAACTTATTGTTTCTATTTTATTTTATTCCTTGTTGTTTGTATAAATAAAAAAGTATTATAGTCCAGTAAATGAAGGAGAAGAAAAAGGCAAAGTTAACATATTGACGCCCTGTTTTCATCTTCCGGTTGGAAGTTGCATTTGGTACATCACTAAACATGAGACAAAGTTCTGCATGAAAACGCGTGCGAGGGCGGAGAAAATGGCCCCAAAAGACCAGGAAAATAGGTTTTCATACAATATCTCCTAAAATATGGCAGTTAAAGATTTTCGGTTCCGATAAAAATTGAAGCTCAGGTCATTTTCTGCAAAAATGGTCCTTATGATTTTTTCCGCAACATTGATATTTTCTGCAAAAAAATCGGGTTGGAATACGGGAAATTTTGAGACTTGTGAAATATGCAAGTTTTGTACAAAATTTGAGCTTGGGGGTGTTGGAAATCCATTATTTTCAATGTTTTGGATTGTGGAAACCAATTGTAGATGGCGCTACCACATTTTACAGATTGGGAAAATCCTCGGTGCGATAAATGAGGAACCCCGTAAACAGACACTTTTGATGGATATTTATGTTTCCGAGGATCTTGTTTTCCTCTCGGATGAGGCCTCAAGATATACTTATTAGGAAAACGGGCTATAAGATTAATTCTAGCGAGATGGACCTCACCAGGTTTTTGGAATAAAGAATTATAAACGTTCTCCATGTTCCATTTATTATAGAAAAATATATATATTTTTTATTTATTTTTCAACGGGAGAGCCCAATATTATGATACAAGAATAATACATTATAGACTATAATATTACATAGAAAATTTTTAACAAAAGTACAAGAGATTCGCGGGTTAATTGTCCGTGAATTGATGAAAAAGAAATATAAAAATACATGGCAATTATCACATAAATCTGTTCGTCACCAGTCATCATCTGATTCTTGGCCAAGAACTTCTTCTGGGTCTAGAGCTCCCTCTAGCTCTACCCCGTCAACAACTCCTTCTGAGTCTACAGTTTCCTCTAATTCTACCTCTTGGGATAACATATTATCGCTGTCTTTATAATTCGAACACTGGCGTGACTCACACGAACCACAAATAGATGAGCAGACGACACGATCGAGCGCCACGTAGAGCACACGCGCGGCGAACGACGGAGGAACGAAAGACGAAAGTAATAAATTATAGCGTATACGTTTAGATATACTGGTTTTTTCCCCGCGGTATCGAAGGTATGACTTATGTACATCGATGGAAAGGTGGGAATTCCCCCATTACACTAGTTAAAGTATTAAAATGTTAGAAATAAAGAGCAGGTGAAAAAAACCACCAAAAAAGTGCGTTTTTTTCTTGAGCCCGTGTTTTCTAGTTTTATTGAAAAATGGACGACTTCGTCAAAAAAAGTAATAGACATTCTTAGCTTTCAAATGATGTATCATAGAGACCAATCGGATCATGTATACATTTTTAATTGATAGTTGTTCATAAAATTTCCCTGCGATCCAAAAACAGCAAAAATTTGGGATTCAATAAACAACGATTAAATGAAAATTTAAAAAAAATTAGGGTGTACAAATTTCAGGGCTGGCATAATCAAGAGAATTTTGAGTAAATTAGTGCAATACAAAAAAAATAGGAACAAATTCTTGGCCAGGTCAAAATTGCCCGGGAGCAGAAAGCTTGACCCGTGTTCCGATATGGCCAAAAGAGTCAAGCGTGACTCAATTCACAGGGTATGATAGCAGTAGAATTCCTCTTTCACATGAATTTTGAATCATGAGAAAATATGCATTTTCACAAAGTTATTGAATAATTTGTCCCCCCGCTGATGTTTAAATACACGGACTGTGCTCTCCGGCATACAGCACAGAAGCTCATTATTCGAGGTGCGCTTGGTGCGTTTTTCTCGAAACCGGTCAAATTTTCGAGAAAAATCATGGGGACATTTTTGTAGAAAATCAACTGAACTTTAATTTTTATCTGAACCAAAAATCTCTAACTGCCATATTTTAGGAGATATTGACTGAAAACCTATTTTTCTGGTCTTTTGGGTCCATTTTCTCCGCTCTCGCACGCGTTTCCATGCAGAACTTTGTCTCAGGTTTAATAAGGTACCAAATGCAACTTTCAACCGGAAGATGGAAATAGGGCGTAATTAATGTTAACTTTTTTCCTTTATTTACTGGAATATTAGGATACTGGAAAAAAGCAATATTGTTGATTTCAAATGAAATTTCTTGCTCGGGAAAAAATTGCATAGTATATCTACTATTTTCACCTCAAAACCTGTGTATTTTAAGTAAACCCTATACAGGATTGTAATTTTTGCATAATGCAAATTATTCAACCGTATTTTTACTAGAAATTATCCTATTGTGTCTTCAACAAAGTATTAAAAATCACTAAACATACTATTTAAAAGTAATCAAACAGGAAATCAACTGAAATCCAATCTTGTAAACCATTTATACGTTGTGAATAATTAAAAAGGATTAAATGCAAAACGCGAAAACAAAAACTGTGGGATAAAATCTGCACCGCTTTAAATTTAATTTGCAAAGTTTCCAAATCAAGTGTTCTATCCGCATACAGAAGGTGAGCACTTTTCAAAAAAAAAGTTGCTTCTTCTGGGTAGTTTATTAAAAATATAACCTCTAGAAATTGGAGTTGAAATATTATAACTTTTAAAATGAACATTTCTAGTTAATTAGGAATTAGTGATGGAGACTGACTTAACTTTGAATTGTGTACCTACATCAATTAGAGACGATAGTGTGGAATATTCAGATGAAGTGGAATTATTAAATTCTAATGTCAAAAACAAAGAAAATTACGTTAGTTGATATAAACGAGACTCAAAAATGGCTTAAGATAGGTTGGATCTTGTGAAATTCTCATTTCTTTCATTCGCATTTCTTAATTGTTGATATTTTCGAGACTTTTCCAAGTCCGAGTGTTCTTTAAAAAGTACTAGTGGGAGTATAAGTAGCTCCAATGCACTGATTTAGTGAAATCGTCGTAAGTGTGGCCCTGTTTAAAAGAGATACTCCCTATTTCCAAGTGCTAACAAAAACATATTGGGTAATATCATGTCCCAAAAGCATTTGAATCTGACAGCAATAAACAAAAATGTTATAAATGTTCAAATTATGTTTCAACTTAGTTTGACCCACAGTATGCAATCCTATGCCCTCAGCTAATGAAAAATTCAAAAACTGTATCCGTCGAGTAGTGGAATAATAATGCTCCTGAAATTATGGCACCACCATTCGATAACTTGATGAAACGATTTTACAAACGTGTTCAATACATATTTAATTTTAATAACAAAATCGTGCTTATGGCAACTGCGACTGCATAACTGAATGATTCCAGTATTACAATTAGAATATTCTCTAGCTTTACCTACAACACAAAAATATTCACAATTTGTATGTCAAAAAAAAGGTAATTGACAAAAATATACTATTTATACGACTTCATTAAATTATGATTGGAAACTAAACAAAGATAGTACCTATTTCTGTTGATGTTTTTGAGTAGAGATTTTTTTGGAGGCGGCTTGAAACAATTTTCTACAAGTAATCAGAAATTATATCCTAAGCTGCCTTTTGCGAAGCAATCTTATGGTTGGAAGTTCCATTATAATGTTAATTAATTTTTCGCCACATAATTCTCCGTCCAAATTTTTAAGTGTCATTTGCAAGGCCTAGTGAAAACGGCAATTCAATTTGTTACAAATTTCAGATCCGGCCTTAGATATAGCATGGAGAAATAATCATTATCATTATTATTTTGAATTTAAGATACAAAAATTGTATTTAATTTCCAGAAATGACAAAAATAATACTTATTTTTTTGTTAAACACGCCACAGTCAGTGATTTTCTAGAAATGTCCCAAACTGCTATACTCATCAAATATTTCCTATATCCAAATAGATTTGTGAAATCTGCAAACATACTTTTTATATAATAATCGGAGGAGAGTCCAGTGTCAGTATACAATTTATTTTTAGGTGGTTCACGTTAATAGGTATGACAAAAACTTGGGTAGTTATGGGACACTCGGTATATTTTTTGTGGCATTCTGTTCACACCAGCGAATAGTCTTGAATCGATCTGTCGATATACACATTCCGTTCACCAAATTTGGTTGTTTTGGAGCGACAAATAGTTCTCATTTCTGATACTCATAAGGTGTCGCCTACGTATTTTCTATCTTTCCTTGTTAAAATATCAATGTTAAATGTGAAGTCCAGGCGAGGCTATTTTATTCCATTTCCACGTGTGATATATTTGTTTTTTTCCCTTAATAGGTACCACAAAAAGTGTCAACTTGATGAAGGTAGCGGTTTAATAAATTTTTACAATTTCCTGTTCCACTGCAGATCGATTTTTCATTTTTCACCCTCACTTAATGTGTCAGAAAGTATTGTTTAGCAGCCCAAGGCGGATAGTTCATAACTCCATGATTTTTGAAAATTTTCTTTACCTGTCACAAAAATACAAAAGTACAAAAATACGAAAATACAAAAATACAAAAATACAAAAATACAAAAATACGAAAATACAAAAATGCAAAAATACAAAAATACAAAAATACAAAAATACAAAAATACAAAAAT
>CAJUYH010000124.1:40323-59126 GCA_910591685.1 Galerucella tenella | reverse complement strand
CAAAAATACAAAAATACAAAAATACAAAAATACAAAAATACAAAAATTCTTTTCCACTTATAATAGGTACCTATAGGTTAACATTTGGTTCGTCATTCGTTAAAACACAAAAACTCAATCTCCAAATTTATGAATTTATCAAGAACTATACAAAAAAGTACAATCTCGACAAAAATGTCACTGTATTGGAATGGACCTCCAAAGCCAGAAATTCTGTTCGCATTTCTGAACTCTAGTTCGTCAGTATACTAAATTCTTCTTTTTCTCTGATTTATTGTGCTCGGTGTTACCATGCAGCCAGTGTCGTGGTGAGAACACCCCTTCTTCTTTGTAGGGTAACACGAATATTCTTCTTTATATTGTATTATGATCATAATTAGAAAATGCGAGTTACGATATCTCTCCGCTAACATGTTATTGCTGAACAAAATCGCTTAGGATATTGCGTCTCTTCTTATATTTATGACTTAACGATTACAGGTATTCTGATATCTCAAAAATACTATTCATCCATTAAGCAAATGTCGTTTTCAATTCGAATTCACGTATTATACAATTGATTAAAATAGTTATTTATGTATTAAGAGCGAAAAGTGATACATTATTGTTTGAGAGAAATGGTAATTACTCGAAAGCAATAATGTCACGTTTCTGCTCGTAATACATACATTTTTTCTGCAATCACTCAATTGTAACTATTAAAAACAAATATAAAGTAGAATTCATAAGTACTTTCAAAATCTGTCAGTTTGAATATGTCAATTCAAATATGTTTCAAACTTTCATATCTGTCACTGTCAATACAATTGCGTTTGTAGTATCGGTTGTTATGGGCAATGAGCGTATTGCCATTTCTTACAGTCGGCGAGCGTAAAGTAACTCTCCTCAAGAAACGTCAACTTTTCGTTGTCAATGGCAAACTAGAAAGCCTACTTTTCAATGTGATTGTAGAAAAATACATTTTCGATACCTTCATGATGATGCTATTTTTTATTATTGGGGATTTTTCAAATGATTGATTCCGAAGCATTCAATTGTACCACATACAAAAGCCTATCACGACATAGGTCAATTTTAACTTGAATAGAGCGTAAACCAATTCGGGTTAGATTAATTACCTTTTTGTGTTTGCGGTACTGATTGCGATTTCCTTTTTGTGAGTTTAATTATAATTTTCTCTACGATATATCTTCCATACTTTCGTTGAAAATATATTAATCACACTAAATTATTATTAACTCTATTGAAAATCAAGTCATCCAGCCAAAAACAAGCATGTAAATCAAGGAAATGTTTCGTTCCTTTTTGAAGTAAGCTCTCTGTTCGATTTAAAATATAAAATTTCTTGGGGACTTAGAAATAACAAGGCAAGATCTCGCTCTTTCCGCATTTCATGCACAAACAACCTGCGTTACTTTTTGCTATCGACACAGTTTATATTTATCGATGTCTTCTACACTTTGAAATTAGTTTCTCTTAGCTAAAATATACATTTTCCTGTGAACACATGAAAAAGTTAGACACAAGGTGTTCTGATATAGTAACAAAAATTAATTTATTCCAAGTTCGAGCTTAAAAATTGTTGCAGCTGATTCAAAATCTGATAGTTGAAAAATACGATTAATACAGATTTGCACTACTCTTGTGAATTCAGGTCCTAATTAAGTTCCGTGGTTTATGATGCTATTGCTTTTGGTAAATTTGTCTTCTCAACTTCTAATACCACTTCTGAATTTCTCCCATAATTTCAAAAACAAAAGGCTTCAGCGGTATAGACAATTTTATGCCGCACTATACACCTTCTAGTCAACTTTCAGAAAAAACTTCTATATTTTTCATACAATTTATCTTAGTCCGTGGCATGAAATTAAGTTCATAGATTCGGAGGTTGCATTTTTGTGTTGAATGACGAATCGAATGTTCATCTATACTGATATTATAAAAAGGAAAGATGAAGATGAACTGAAAAGCTACTGGACCAATTCCAAAAATGATTTTGCCATTAAAAAGCTACATTAACACTGGGTAACATATAACATATTTATCACTATAAAAAATGAGAACCTTAGGAGTAAAATAGTATATTCTGTCACAAAGGCAGAAAACGTTTCCTGCATGTGTGACACACAACTGTTTTTCACCTACCGAATGAACCAAAAAATGGGAAAATTCAACAAAATGCTTTGATTTACACTGACGTTTGATTGAAAAATTTCAAGTGAAACTACTTAGTCATCAAGTGGAATTTTAAAAAGTCGTGGCGTTATGAATTTTTCCTATTAACGTGCGGAAAAGTACACTTTTCCACACTCATTTACTATACGCTCACTATGGCTAATTACTATTGATTTATTGTAGGAACACTTACACACTATAATAAACTTAATTTATACAGGGTGGGGCTTTAAGAACGAACTATTCTCTGGCGTCTTAACGGCAAATATAATTAGAAAAAATAAGACGTAGGATTATGTAGATCACTTAGGACTATAATTTGAAAATATTTTGGAATATACAGGGTGCTCCAAAAAAGCGTGCCGTATCAAAGTTAGGTTCCTTTAAATGGAACACCCTGTATTCTATCACATTTTTGAACTGTACTATTGAAAATAATGTAAGTTCATTAACATTTCCCTATACCTATCTAGTTCAGTTTCCAGGATAAATCGATTTTACATAATTTGTGACATCTAGTTACCTATGACATGATACGCCAATGCAAAGTTTTTAAAAATTTAAAATTTGTTACTTTGACAGTAAGTGCTTTGTTGTATGATTTATTATTGATAAATTAAAGGTCTCTTAAATCAGAATTTCATTAAGTGTACTCAATTATTAACTTTGCAATAAGATTAGTAAAAAAACTTAACGCTAACTGGAAGAAAATTTCGTAAATTTTCACGTAACAAACTACCCAAACTTTTAGATGAAGTTCCACTTTTTACAGGACAAAAAATGTGGCTGCAGTTAGATGGTGCGTCTGTTGATTACAGTATAATTGTCCGGCGTTACCTGAACAATATTTTTCCACAAAAATGGATTGGGCGAGGGGGTCCTCATCTTTGGCCACCAAGGTTCCCATGCTTGACGCCATTAGACTATTTTCTTTGGGGTTACATAAAAAGTATTGTCTACAATACAAAGCCAACCACTCCTGAGAACATGAAGGATAGGATAAGGAGAGCGTTTCAAACAGTAACACCAGAAATGTTAAAGAAAGTGAACAATAAATATTTTTAAAAGAGGGTTCAAATCTGTATCCAACAAGATGGGCGTCACTTTGAACACCTTCTTTGAATTTTTTGTACCTAGTTATTTTTTTATAATTTTGAAGCTTATTGTACTTATCTGTATGCCCAAAAATAGTGTACTTATCCTTAATAAAATTCTGATTTAAGAGACCTTTAATTTATCAATAATAAATCATACAACAAAGCACTTACTGTCAAAATAAAAAATTCCAAATTTTTAAAAACTTTCCATCGGAGAATCATGTCATAGCTACCTAATTAGATGTCAGCAAATAATGGAATATTAAAAAAACAAATTAAAAATTTCTCGAGAACTATCAGAGTTAGATATAGGCAACCCTAATACCAACTGAAAGGTAATAAATTTCCACGTTTAACAGACCCAACAGATACAGGGTGTTCCATTTAAATTAAGCCAGAAATTTATGTATTAAATGGTTAGTGTTATTCTATCATATTAAAAACACCCTGTATATGATGGCATACCAGTAAATATTGGAAACGGAATGTTAAAAGCTTCTAGTGAGATGGTGTAAAGCAAATATGGTTATTCGTTTTCATTTTGAAGTTATTGTATTTTTTCGGAGGGTCTACAAATTATGTAAAATCGATTTATCCTGGAAACTGAACTAGATAGGTATAGGGAAATGTTAATGAACTTACATTATTTTTAATAATACAATTCAAAAATGTGATAAAATACAGGGTGTTTCATTTAAAGGAACCTAACTTTGATACGGCACGCTTTTTTGGAGCACCCTGTATATTCCAAAAGATTTTTAAATTATAGTCCTAAGTGATCTACATAATTCTAGGTCCTATTCTTTCTAATTATATTTGCCGTTAAGACGCCAGAGAATAGTTCGTTTATAGTGCCCCACACTACCTACTGTCTACTAATTTATCTACACTCGGTATAATAATTGTCCCAATTTATCTTCAACACTATTCATATTCTAAATATTCAAAATATACACTGTGTCCACGTAAGCTCGCACCATATGGGAAACTTTTTTATTATCAATTTGAGGAAAAAAACTTATTCTTCATAAAAAGTTGCTGCATGTTTCTTGATCCAGAACACAATTATCAGGTATCAATTTTTTTCAGTAATATACGAGGTTTGTCAAAAAATATGACAAACTAATGAATGTTGTTCAATAGCAACAAATGTTTGGCAGTTACTGTCAGAACGCGCTGGAATATTACGCATGAATATGGTAGCGTTATTAAGTGGTGAAGAGAAAATAGAAACACTATAAAATATAAAAACTATTTTTTTGATGTAAATGGATGCAATTGCATATTTCTACTTTACTCTTGAGTAGAATTCATATTTTTTGACAAACCTCGTATAATACTGAAAAAAATTGATATCTGATGATTGTATTTCAGATTTAAAAACATGCAGAACTTTTTATGGAGAATAACTTTTTGGAACTTTAGTTCTTTACGTCAGGTAATGTTTGAGCGACCGGGGGTCGCGACGCAAAAGATCTGACCGTTACGTTACGTTATGTTACGTTACTTTGTTATGTGCCTTACTCGCGTGCGTGTGCTCTCTCCTGAGTCTCTCTCTCGTTTACGAAGCAGCGATTCATATGCTCCGGCCGGGAATCGAACCCGGGCCGCCCGCGTGGAAGGCGAGCATTCTACCATTGAACCACCGATGCTACATTAAATTTCTCTGCAAAGCTGGTATTCGCAGTGCTGGTGATCTACTTGAATTTGTTCGCATAAATTTTTACTATTATTTCCATAATTTTTTTTGCGCGATTGATCTTTTTTGTTTATTTACAGCATCGGTTGTCAGGACGGTAGGTTGTGTTTACTGGTTTACTATGTTTAACACGTCGGTAAGTGATTTACTTACCGTTCAGACGTCGAAAAGTAATAAATAGAATAAAAACAATTTCTCCAAAATGCAAAATATAATATTTTTTCTACTCTCACACTAGTGAATTCCATATTACCTACTATTTGGTTACTAAGTAAATAGATCATTACGGATACTGACACGTAATGACTAGCACGTAATGAAAAAATTACGCTTCAGTTCCAAAAAAACAACAATTTATCACCCAAGCCTAGTCAGTCAATGGTTTGGAGTAACCATGGAAACGAGTTAGTAGAGGTTGTTTTGACGTTTAATAATTAATAAGACTTGCTGTCACTAGCTGTTGGTGTGAATGTACATTAATTGTTTTAAAGACAGATTATTAAAATGAGCTCATCAAATGGTGAAAATGAACTAAGTAGCACACCACCCAATATTATACAATTAGCCGCGGACACTACTGACAACATTTTGCAAGAAAAGTCAAGAGGAAGATATGAAAATGTATTCCGGCAGTTCATGGACTGGCGAACAACTAACAATGTAAGTTCATTTTCTGAAAACGTACTCTTGACATATTTTGGAGAAATCACTAAGAAATTCAAACCATCTTCATTATGGGCAATATATTCGATGTTGAGGAGTACTATGACTTTGAAGAAGAATGTCAATATTGAAAATTACACAAAATTGCGAGGTTACTTAAAAAGACCATTCGACGGTTTTGAAAGCAAAAAATCAGAAGCCTTACATTCTGGTGAGATAAAACTTTTTTTAAATGAAGCTCCTGATGTGCAGTATTTTTTTCTTGCTACTGTTTAATAAATAAATGCTACTTGTTATTCAGCGTTTTATTTTTATTAATGAAGTTGTTCGTAGAAAAAGTATAGTACACAACTAGAGTTGTAAGCTTATTACATGCTTATAGAATTACTACACTCGCCGCTACGCGGCTCGTGCGCAACTTTTCTATTCGCATGTAATAAGCAACTTACAACTCTTGTTATGTAATATACTATTAAACTGATCGCGAAGTATAAATGTCACTTTTGACATTTCGTTCATTTCGAAGAAATTTAAATTATTCCATTCGGAATTTATTTCAATACGGTCGCGCAAAAAATGGTATAAGCATCTCGAACGTTGAGGGTAATTACAACGTTTGCATGTAGATTCCTCTCGTAAAATTGGACAACATGATATGGGGATTAAGGGGTCTAGCACATTTCCTTTTCGAAATACAGGGTGTTGAAATTTTGAAAACTTGAATATCTCAATTCGATAACTTTAAAATGGATGGATAAATTGATTTGACATTTGGCAGGTTGTTTTTAAATGTAAAAGGGTATATTTTGATAGAAATAGTGGTTTGTGCAACTACTGTGGATATGATGGCCATATCGCACGAGGACGAAGACGCCGTAGGCGGAGTGCTCAATCGTTCATGTGCGATATGGACCATCTACACGAGTCGACAAGCATATTTTTTCTACGACCCACTTGAGAATCTTGAGAATCAAAATTTCTATAAACTGTAATATAACTTCAAATTGGAAATTTAACAATTCAATTTTATGTTTCCACTTATTTTTTTGTGGTAAACGTACAGTTCTTGAATGTCCAATTTGTATAATGCTACGGTTTCCCTCTTTAAATATACGATGCTGTTATAAGTAGATGTTGCCAGTCGGACTCCCTCATGAAGGGTACCGTACCATTATCTATAATAATGAATATTCTGCTAAATATTTCAAACGTCTACCTGTTGTCGTTATTAATATCAAGCAGAATAAATATTTAAAAATAAAATGAACATTGAAAAAAACTTCTTCACGGGGAATCGAACCCGGGTCTACCGCGTGAGAGTCTGGTTTGCTTATTACTCGACCACCGAGGAATATACAAATTGTTTATCGATAATGTCAGATGTTTTACATAATTTTTGCTTAAAAGCAACCTACCAAAGCTAACTACCGTGTGTCCCGCGACACGTTTTACCTTTTTTCTTAATGTTAACAATAAAGAAGTTTCCCATATGGTGCGAATTTAAGTGGACACAGTGTATATTTATATGATTGTAGTTTACCAAATGACTGATAAATTAATCAATTTATTATAATTCTGCTATAATTTTTAATAAAAAGACTTAAATAAAAAAAAGATAATTTTTCAATGGCATACCTACTGGTATACCTACCTAAGCCTCATCAAATGAATTTCAAATAATAATACATAATTGATTTGTTGATATGTATTTAATAAGAAATGTTCTTTTATGTTAACTTTTGGTTTTTTTCCCGCATGCTAATAGTGTACCTAACACGTGCGTGAAGTGTCTATTTTTTTCTACAATCACATTGAAAAGTAGGCTTTTTCGCTTGCCATTTACAACGAAAAGTGGACGTTCCTTGGGGAGAGTTACTTTACGCTTGCCGAGCGTAAGAAATTGCAAATCGCTCGTTGCCCATAACAACCGATACTACAAACAGTGACAGTGACAGTGACAGTGGCAGTGACAGTGACATCATAGAGCAACCTGGGTAGGGAGTGTTTTTGTCTTCTGAAAATCTCTTACAATCTAATAAATCGCTGTTCTGTTAAGCACTTAATGTTTTAAATAATTAATTAGTGTAATTGCGATGTTACCGTATTGATTTTTTCTGTGTTGTGCTCAATTGTTGTGCCACGTTCTGAATAGCATATACTGGCCGGATGGCCCTGCTAGCTGAGGACTTTCTAATTGTAGAATAAGAAGAAGTACATTGACAGTATTGACAATAATAATTATACGTTTGAAAATTTATGAAGTATTTGACAGGTACTCGAAATAAGAAGTATAAATTTATCAATTTTATTAGTAATAATATATAATCAAGTGATTGTGGGAAAAATGTTATACGTATTGCGAGCTGAAAGTGTTATTGTTCTCAACCAATTAACCCTTACTTCCGAACAATAATTCCTTACTTTTCGCTCTTAATACATGAATGACTATTTCGCTCACCTCACTGGAAAGCCAATCATATTATGAAAACCAAAAGAAGGGGAAAAAAGAAATGTTTAGCAGCCAAAGGGCGGATAATTCATACCGCCACGATTTTTGGAAATTTTCACTATTTGTCACCTGATGTCTTTGACGATAATTTTTCAATTAAACGTGTACAAGTTAGTGTATGTCAAAGTTTTTTATTATATTCTCCTGCCTGGACTCTTTCGAGCGTAGGTACCTACTTATTGTAAACGATAATTTTTCATCAACCAATGATGTACTATCTAAGCATTGAACGATTTTGTTGTGTGTCACGTAGGGAAACTGATATTTTTTCCAAGATGAACTTCAAAAGCCATATTCATATTGTGTGTTATCACGAATAGGAACAAAACTCAAAAAAAGATCAACTTTTTTCAAATTTTCTACTAAAAATGGAAATATACGAGATAGGTGGAAAAAAGATATAAATATTTGGAACTTGGGAATGTGCGAGTTAGCAAATTAGATTTTGTGTAAAAATAATTTTGATTTTAACTTTATTAGAACAAAAAACAAAAGTTCTAATGGAAAATGCTGTACCAAAAAGTTATTGTGGAGGTATGATTTTTATAATTCCAAGTGGTTTTTATTGCTGATACTAATGCTCATACTTTGTATTGTTCATCTTTATTTTTATTCATAAATGGAAAATTCAAGAACATTCGAAATTAGTAGTTTTTATACATGGTAGATGATTTTGTGATGTAAGTGACGAATTGCCCACAACAATATTTAAAGTATAACTCTGGTAGTACCCTGTACATACGATGCAAATTTGTCCAACCCAGTCGAAAGATATATGTTATATTTTTTTGTGGAAAAAAAATTTGATATAGCTTTGTTGTTTTTAATTTCTCACGACTTTGTAAGTTGTAACGGCCACCGATATATAATTATGTACGGGAAAATAACTAAAAAGTTTGATGTTGATGAAATTTTGATGAATTTCAACATAATTTTAATATGATCCAAAGCGACAAAAACTGTTTCCAATCTATGAATAACAATTTCGATTTTCTCCAATTTTCCTGGCCTTATTAAAACTCCTCCACATGCGCGATCTATTCAACTCCCAACTTCCAACTCCCAGTCATCTCTCGTCGCAACTCTACACAGCCGCAACTTTTCAGTCTTCTGCAGACCGTCTCTGGAGCGCCGTCGAGCTCCGGAAGTGGCAACTGTAGCGTCGCGATGCTTGTTCACCCGTTACCGTGGTAACTTCCTTTGATGGTAAACAGTTGCGCTTTACGCCTATAGGCGTTTCAGGTTCTGATGTTCCTTTGTGAGTTCTTTTCGCTCCTTGCGGCTCTTTTTTGGTCTCCAGAAGAACTTCGGCTTTGTTGACTTGGGAAGTCTGCGGGTATGTTTTTATTACATTATTTGGTTGGATTGTTTCAGTATCCTTCGTTGAACTTTTCTCTTATTATTTATTGGTTTAATTTTTTTCTTTTATTCATTTAACTGTGGTGAATTTTCAGGAAAAAAAATATTGGGAAAAGTTCAAGGAAATAGTACGAATAATATGTTCTATTTTCTATATTACCAGAGAATTTGTTTCAAATATCAACTATATTTTTTTTAATATTCCTAAACAATATTTAAGATTGCACAGGACTTGTTTTAATATTTGAGTGATTCACAAGAACTCCTTGATACAGAAAAATAAAAATAGATGAAAATTATTTTTTATTTTATAAGAAATGCGTATTTTTTTTGTATCAATACTAATAAATGATAATTGAAAGTACATTTGATTAAAAATATAAAAAACTATATTAAACAAATATAAATAGGCTAATGTAGGAAAATTCTTGAAAACATTTTTTCAGAATGCTTATTTAACAAAATATTTATGATTAAGAAAATTTGAGCATAGGTGAGAAAAATACAGGTTAGATTTCGATCACTTCAAGCGAAATATTTTTATTGAAAAATTCATGAATTGTTGAGCTAAATATCAACGAAATTCAGTTGAATTATAAATGTTGGTTAATTTTAAAACTTTTTTCGCGAATATTTTGTGAGAAATGCCATGCTTTCCATAGTCTCAACTAATTAAATAGCTCAATGAGTAGCTTTCTCATTACTCAAATTACTGGAATGGAAAAGTGAATCTGAGAACGCAGTCAAGCATTCCTCAATATTCTCCAATTACTACAGCAACTAGCTAACGTATGCATAAACACCACTCTATGTGTTTGCTCTTATACAGAGGCTCTCCAGTTTTCTTGCCTAGTTGGTATTTTCGAAGAGGTAGATGGAGATTGAACGCTGCTCGTGAATTATGACAATTATCATCAATTTCCAAGTCATTGTTTCTGAAATACCATGAAGCATAAACCATGCACTTCTATACCTTTTTCTGATGCCTCTGAATAATATCTAAGCTATTCTTGCTAGAAAAAACTCACAGCTGGATGCTATATTATGTCCATACGGATTTGCAATTTTTTTTGTGTTGTGAGTGCTTTGTTGTAAGTTGACAGGGTGGAATTTCTTATAATTCGCCAATAAGTATATTCCTTTAAATCGGATATTCACTCGTTCTTATGTTGACGTGAACTCTCTAGCATGGTTTATCGTCCAATATTATACCCAAATATGTCTCTGTAATAGCTTGGATATAATTTATTTAAATAGGAATAAATTTACCTCTATTTTTGGTGGAATTAACAGGCTACTTACTTGTTCTTGTTGATCTTCACCTACAGCCATTATATCATCATCGTATCGTAATGTGGTCCAAAAATATTATTAATATACAAAAGTATCGTTTTGTGCTCGATTGACTTCTTTGTGGTTTTCCTGCTTCAGCATCTTCAAGTTCTGAGTTCACAACTTCCTGCCTCACTTTGAAGTCTCTATTTGCTATGTGAAATTTTAAGAGATGCAAAAGCTGTTGAAGTAAGATCCTGCATTAATTTATAACTTGATTCTTTATGCCACACCCTTCCAGAAGCCTTTGATACGTCGATAAAGAATGCAGAACAAACTCATTTATGCAATCTTATGGACTCCATCCGTTGGTCAATATTGTTTTCTGGAGCAAAATTGGTGTACTGGCATTATTTTTCCATTGTCAACAATTATTTCAGTCTCTTAAGGAATATTTTCCCGAAAATTTTTCGGAAAATAGTGTTTCTTAATGACCACACAACCCCCAACTTAGCTTTAACTTTTATTCTTCCGATGAAAATTTGAATTTGTATTAAAAACAATTTAATATAACTCTCAGCTATCAGTTTATCCACACGAAATGTAAAATACACTTTTCGTGGAGCACATTCTTTAACAAATATTAACGTAACTAGTAACTTCTTATTTTGCTTTAAAGAAAATGTGACCCAAGGGATTGGGTGTAGAATGTTCCTCAAGTAATAGACAAACACTTGAGAATTGTTTTACGGAGAAGCCACTAGTTTATAGTGCATTCTTTACTGAAGTTAAAATATTCTATATGCAAGTGCTGTTTGAATGAATTTCTTTGGTGTTAAAATGAACAAAAACATTTTGTGAATTTAATTGGTGTTTTAATTGTTTGAGTAAATTCAAAACATATTGGGTAATTTTTTCAAAAACTCTGATATGTTGAAGTTTTTTCTTTAATTGTGGTTATTTTAATTCCAAGTCGCCTTGAACTATGTTTTAAGGTGGTTGTAATGTAAAACCATAATAGAAGGATGAGATAGTAGTTTGATGTTCAAGTTTTAGATTGAAATATAATATTATACATATAGGTACTTCCAATAATTTCGATACGCCATGAAATTCATTTCAAACTTGTTTGTTCTAAGAATGAAAACATATCAACCACTTTCCTTACATTGAGCAGCTTTTTTCATTTGCAGAATTCTTAGTACCAGGAAGAAGTTAACTATTCCCAGTATCAATCACTGATTTTTTCGCGTTCTACTCAATTTGCATTTTTTTGTATAACAGAGTAGATCGTTGTATATTAAATTTGTGGCTTCTTAGAGTAATCTTCACTATATCCACAATAAGCCCAGGAGGCTGAGGTGGTACCGGCGAAAGGACGGAAGGAAAAAAAAACCTTCACTAAATTTGGGATTATGGAAAGTCCAGTTCCAATGCTTCTAATTTGAATCGGAAGATTGGTCCTCGTATAGGAAATGAAGATGGCAAAACCTCGCAATTTTCTCGTCCAGCATCGATTTGCATACAAATTTGGGATTGAAGTAATTCCACCCTCTAGCTCATTTTCTTAATCGTACCGTTGTAAGCTTTCCGTTTTTCAAGGGTGAGAACTACCTACCCCTAATCGTGAAAA
This sequence comes from Galerucella tenella, assembly GCA_910591685.1. NCBI lineage: Eukaryota > Metazoa > Arthropoda > Insecta > Coleoptera > Chrysomelidae > Galerucella > Galerucella tenella. The sequence goes on along the minus strand of CAJUYH010000124.1, from coordinate 46,719 downwards.
TTTTTAAAATGACATTTTAAACCTTGATATAGGTGAAATTTGGTTTGGTTAGATAATTATTATTTCATGCTCCAGGATATAATATTATATTTCAATCCTTGAAAATCAACCCTTGTTATAGCTTGATGAGAAAATACATTTTTTTCCAAAAAAAAAATTAATTATCATAGTGATTCAGTTCAAGATGAATTCTTTTGTTTAAAATATATATTAAGTTTATCTTGAAGCTTTTTCACCCTTAAAAGCCACCCATCATAACATTGTAATTTCTATAAACTAGTTTGAAGGTTATGGATAGGAAAAAAAGTGAAATTGAATACGAAAAAATTTATCAACAAAAAATACACGGCTTCAGCTCGCCAAATATCCACTCTCCAGAAAATCTGCAGATATTTTGAAGAGGAAGGTAAAAAATACGAAAAATCGTTTTTTTCATTTAAACTTCAATTATCCTGAAACTAGGCATTTTAAATTGATCAAACCTGTTGGATGTATTGATGATATAAATACAAAGATAATCAATGAGGGGAGGATATCAATTTCAATTACAGTGGTAGTTGTAGGGTTATTTTCACTTTTTGTAGAAAAAAGTAGATACCGACCACACTTTGATCATAAAGTGCTCAATTTTAACGCTATAGACTTTTTCTGAAAATTTCAATATATTATACTTTGAAAACTATTCCATAAGTTTTTCTCGAGAAATGCAAAGTTTTCCCGTTATTTGACTTTGAATCACCCAAATTATGCATTTGACGGAAAACATGCCGTATCTCGGTTTGTGTTGGTCAGAGAGAAATTATGAAAGCAGAATTAGATTTTTGTTCTCTGAAAGCTCCAATTTTTCACTCCTCGATTTTTTCGGTGGCATTTTTAAGTTATTAGAAAAACCTCTTTGGCAACGTAGCTTATTTATCAGTCTAACGAGCAGAATATTTTTTATTATTTTTAAAATTACCTATCGATTATTGTAATTAGAATGTGATGAAAGATTTCCGAGATGGGGTGGCAACTACCCCCAATGTTTTAACGTATAGCGGCATGATATACAAAATAATTCCTGTGATATTCCCTGTATTCCTGTGGAAGTTTCAATTAAATCCATGCTGGATGAGAATATTGCGAATCAAAATGCTCCATTTCCTGTACTAATACCAGTAAGATTGTTCAATACTGAGTTTTTATTGAATGTATGTTCGACAAACACTCTAGAACAAACATTGCTCCATTGCTTCTGAGTTGATGTGATGAAATTTGGATATGTTACAATTTTAAAAGGATACATTTTTTTATAATTCATCAAAAATTTACAGACAAAGCCAGTCTAGTGCGGACGCGAGATCTAAAAACAGGGGTAATTGATAATGCTACCGCTCCCCACAATATAAATCAACTTGTATCTTTTGCATGCATGTGATTATTTTTCATCAATTTATTGGAAAATAAAAACGAATAATATACAACATTATATTAGTCAACACATATATTTTCATATATCCTATTTAAAATGAAAGTTGTTATTTCTAGTTCAGTCTTGCACTTTGGTCTCAATTTTGCATTCTCAGTCTTGGTTTTTGTCCTGTTCTTGTTGCTCCGGTCTTGGTCTTGCTAGTGTGTATGATCTTGGTCTTGGTCTTGATCTTCGGAAACCGCAAGACCAAGACAAATTTGGCTAGTTTTGTTAGTTTGTACACCAATTTCAGTTTGTAGATATGAAACATTTCCATTAAACTCTTCTCCTGTTCAAGATTAGTATCTTCCCACTTAACAAAATTGAATGTCTGGTTATTCCGTGAAGAAGAATCAAGTACAGTTCGTTACTGGTATGTGGTAGCATTCAGTAATTATTATATAAATCGACCAATCCGAGCTTTTCCTCATTATACCAAAATAAAGAAGTTGATAAAAGGGGCAATATATCATCCCAGCACACTGTATAATTCATCAACCTTGCTTACGATTCCCATTGATGAATTATCAAAATTTCTCAGCCTCAGCCTCCGTTTACATTCCCTCTTTTTTATAACTAAAATGTTTGTACTAGCTGTGTTATCTGTCCATTTCTGGTATTATTTTAATATCTATCAAATTCAATATGTTTTCAACAAAGTCAAATATAGGACGTATTAAAACCCATTTAAATTCTCAACGTCTATAACTATGTGGGTGAAGGCACAAACTAAACTTTCCTACAAATATCTGTATAGCTGAAATTGAACTTTACGCCCAATTTACCCCGAAAACACCCACCTTAACTGTTCTTTAATTCCATTACCCTTCCCTAATATCATTTTGTCTTTATTCTATCTACACGCCGGAAAGTAACCCCAGAATTTTGCGTCTGGAGAAAATAAATATCAACCCTGCTCGAAAATAGTGGGTTGGTGTGGAGAGATGCGTTTTATCATGTCTGTGTGCTGCCTTGGCATCCGGGACGATAAAGTATTTTAAATTATTTCATGTCACACACCATATTGGACCTAATATTTCAGAGACAATTTATCTAAATGCCTCTATATATAGGCCATTAGGTCGGCTTTTCGCTGAAAATAATTTCGAATGTTTGTCAGGGTTTTATCGTACAACATAAATTTGGTTCTATTCACTGTGACGAACATATTTTTTATCAACAATCACATTATAATTGAAGTGCTTTTCGCACTTATGTAACACTATAAATTACCACTTTATCCACTGCTGAGAAAATGGAAAGTTTAATCTTGAATCAATCATATTTTGGATGATTTGTTTCCAGGATGAAATATCAAATCACTTTTTGATGAAATCTGATTTTAAATGACTGTGATTGTGGACGAAACGCTGTGTTGCATTCGTGTTTTGAATGCTCTCCATCTACTTTTTGCGCACGCTTTCTAATAAAATAAATATCTCTTAATCATATGCCTTTCATACATCTACTTCCTCTTGATTGACGTGAGTGGTTACTTAAGTGAATTAATCCGATGACAATCAATTTTAATGACATAAGGAAGCTCCCATAATAAATTCACTTTGGTACTAAGTACCATAATGGAATTCGATATGAAAAAAATGCGATGGTGTGATCGAAAAAGTTTATTCCAAATGCATTACTCCAACTAGCATCTATGAACCTTCCTGGAATCATTTCAAACAGAGCATATTGCGCAAACTCGGTGCTTCTCGTATGAGAACATCATCTGATAGCGAACGTCACCTTTGCTCGTAGTGTATTTTTATAACACAGCCATAAAGTCATTTATTATTATCATTATTATTATTTGTGACGGACACATTCACATTAGCACCCCTCCCAAAAGGTACAGTTTGTATACAGACCCAAGTAGCCACAAGAACGATACCTATTATGAAAAGTTGGAACGCGAAAGAAATAGAGAAATTGTTATATCGCCAGTTATATCTTATCAACAAAACTGTTAATCACAGATGGTTAAACAACAGTCACTACAATTTGCAATAATAATTCCAATGGACACTAGTGATTGATGCCACACACCATAACGGGACTCCTTACGGGACACTTTCCCACAAAGGAGCACCTGAACAAAATAGGGCTGTATAACGGACACCTTACATGCAGAAGATGCAAAAAGGACACCGGAACAGATCTGCATATATTCTGCAGCTGTGAGACGCTGCACCACAGGAGGAAAAAAACTGTTTGGTAGACTCCAAATGACTCCAGAAGACTTCTACAACCAACTTGCAAAGAACATGTATGATCTAATATAGAGAACGGATTGGCTGCATAGGCTGTAGTCAGAACACTGGGAGGATCCACAATAAGCATAGGAGGTTGAGGTGGTACCGGCGAAGGATCAGCTCCTGAAAAAAAATTGATGCTTTTTGGTGAACTTGTGATCCTGTTTAGTTATTGGCACCAAAAATTGTCTCTTGCATTGTTTTCTTTCGCTTTGTCGAATTTTCGATGTAGCCTACAGCAGCAGTATTGCGTTTTCATCCACCATGGCGTTCTACGATACGCAGATCAGCTCCAGAATCAGTCAAAAATGAAGCAGACGTTCTCCGAAAACAATGTCCGGTATTTCAGGATGAGGTTAATTAAAGAAAGTGGCAATAACTTTTGGCATTCCACCAAAGGTGTTACTGCCAACGGGCTGTTTCGTGCATTTTTTATTTTCATTAGTGACAAGAATCGTCGATGGTTTTTGTTGCAAGTTCGTATTTCCACATATCATCTGACAGTTTCTACCATATTATTATTTAATCCTGGGATATTATTCGATGTATTCGGTAAAGAGATTCTAAAAACGTATCAATCATCCATCACCCTTTTGAGCAATCACATTTGTCAGTTCTTCTCTTCTGTATGCTCCACTTAGTCCAATTATCATAGCAACTTATCCAAACGAATATGTATCATCTGATGTGTCCGTTAAAAACGTTGTTACATATTGTTGAGTAAAAGTTTTGTAGGTATTCACCAATATCGATGTTTCTCTTGTTAATGATATACTTTTTATCATCGAATAATACGAGACAAGAGGGAAAATGATTTTCTCTCCTTAGATAAGCATCCAAAGTAGGCCAACAATGCTTTTTCGTGATTTCTTGCTTCTTCTACTTTTCTACGTACCGATTAAACGCTATATGCCAGTCGTTGTTTCCGAAGATCATCAGCTACAATTAAGGTGGATGAAGGAGGAGATATTAACACAATCAAGAGACACGAAGGATGGAAGTCATCTGCTGTTGCTAAAGATTTTATCAATGACTCAACCACAAACAGAATGGATGTTGCTTCTAAAATTGTATTCGCAGTGCGTGAAACATCTGAAAAAAGCTATTCAGTCACCGATGAATCCAAAACCATCAACGTCAAACACTATTACAAGCAATAGATGACTTTCTCAAAAAAAAATTTGAAATCTTATCTTTCACACACTTCACTACAATTTATAAATTGCACAAACAACACTTCTACTTCCAGTTTCTATAATAATGCAACAAATCAATAACTGTAATAACCAACCTACAATTCGGCAGAACCAAACATGAGCCCCGGAAAATATGCGAACTAAAATAAGGTCATCACAAGCAGCCAATCAAGAGACAATGTTAACGATTGTGCTATGACCGAGTGATTTCATCAACAGACATCATTCTATTCATTCTGTATCAGTGTTGTCAATGCAAAGATGATTATCTGATTTTCAGACAATTCCACTAATTTGGATCCAATAGTTTTTCGGATATTTTGCAGAAGGGTTATATAAAATGGCTATTGTTTTTGGAGATTTTCCATATTGGCTGGGGTCAAATACTTTATTTAGATAGCCAATGTGTCCTTTTGGTAATTTTGACAAATTCTGATAATTTGATTAGTAAGTTCGAGTTATTTTTATTTTTGCATCGGCAACACTGGACTGCATTCTATTTTCTATTCTATGTCATACTAGTTCATTATTGTGTTTTTATTGCTTAGTTACCAACTATCTAATGTCGTACTTTAAGCCCGTGCGGGCATATAGTTCACTTTATGGCCCGCGCGGGCATAAAGAGAAATGATTTTTTGTTTAACTTATTCAATAACCATGTCGTAAGCTTCTTTAGACTTTTTTGGCAACAGATTTGCAGTTGCTTTTTTTGCTTTTTCAATAATTTCGTCAGGAATTCCAAAATCTTCGTTCATTTTGACTTCTAGCTTTGACACATATAAAATTTATTGTGATATTATGACATTTACGTTTGTCAACATTAACCTATTAATTCAAACCGGATTTTTTAAAACACTGTTTTGTATTGAGATTGGATTGCAATAACGAACTGGTATGACATGAAAGTTTGTATGTACCGCAGGCATAAACAGAAGTGTATACCCTCGGGCCAGAGGCCCTCGGCTCCGTAAGACGTCGCCCTCAGGCCATAAACATCTATTTATACCCTTGGTACATGAATAACTATTATGTCAGCTGCCATATAATCTGCTTATATATACTTTATTTTATTATTTCATTATAATTATTATTTGCTCCATAAATTACAGAACAATCAGTCTTTGTTTAGACTAATTTGATGATAAACTTAGCATAGTAAGGTATGTACTATAACTATAATTATTATTAATAAACATAACCTGCTAGAAGACACAATTACATTTTTCCTAAATATTCCAAATAGGTCACGCTATTGATTTTAATTAAGCAAAAAGTTAATAAACGGCATTCGACGGCTCTATTCCAAAAGATCCTGATGTGTAAGCAGATAGATGAAGGGATAGGCTACATAACCAGTTCATATTTTGCTGCTTTCCATAGAAACTTGGCCCTTCTTTTTCATGACATTACTACAGAGTCATGTAATTTCTTTACCTACGACCCCCCATGTAATCAGTCAATAACACACAGTCGGTATCAATGTAATGACGTCTATTAC
>CAJUYH010000124.1:0-40223 GCA_910591685.1 Galerucella tenella | reverse complement strand
GCTACCGAAACGTTGAAATAAAGAATTTAAAAATATTGTGGTTTAATTTCCCAAGAAATTAAAAGACACACAGTCGGTATCAATGTAATGACGTCTATTACGCACTGTAAAAAAACGCACAGCTGTAAAGTAAATCGCACGGCTTCCCTAGCAACATCTTAGCAACTGTCAATAGACGTCACCATTTTATTCAAAATTTACTATTTGAAAACATTCGATATGGCCACGTTTAACTATGAAAAGCCCAAAGGGCTACGTATATTCATTCTTTTTTTAATTTCTTGGGAAATTAAACCACAATATTTTTAAATTCTTTATTTGTTCAGTTTTGCCAGTTGCTGACACATTTGTTCTAAATGTAATTTTTCTTGTTGCGTTTGTTGCAGCATTTGTTGATTTTGCTGTAAGGCAAATTGTAAATCTGCTTCATTTGTTACAAGCATTTGTTTGGGTTGATCGGCACTTCCACTTGGTTGAACCATCATTTAATTTGGTATCCCAAACTGTACATTCATGTTTGCAAATATAACAATATTGTTAAACAATTGTAGGTCATACACAAAATAAGATGTATAAATGGTTTGGAGCGATAGACGACTAACCTGAACATCTCATTTTCAGTGTGTATGGTCACCTTTAGTTTAACTACGTCCAGTTTTCATCACAACTGATAATAACTTTTCGATAAATAGTAGGCACAAATACGTGTTTACTCCACGAAAGTCAGTTGAATACTAAAAATATCATATAATATCAAAAAGTAGAGAAGTTGAGATTGCGGTCTTATTTCAACTGTTCTCAGTCACAGCTGCAACAGTACGACTACTTGTCTTGCGAACAATATTTTTCAAGGAAATAAAATTTATACTAACTAGGTATTATACTTGAATGATAATCGATTTTGTATTGAATGAAGACTAAGACTGTTTCAAATTAACAGGTTGGATAACCTTCAATAAAAGATATATTCACAACTCGTCACAAGAAATTTTGATAAATGAAGAGCTTGGAACGGAACAAACTTGAAAATTTGAGGTTCGAAAAAGTCATTTGAAAAGGTTGTCCATAATTCAACCGTTACCCATAAATCTCGCCTATTTATATTATTAAAACTTAATCAACTTTACTTGCTGAAAATTGTCAATAATTCAAAAAGCTGTATACATTCATGGTTTAATTAAAAAAGTGTCACTCCGTCGAAATACATTCGAAAAAAATACTTTCCCTTTCAAATCTGATCTGAGTTAACCCAAAAACCTGAAATTGTGAAATAAAAATTTCGTCGTCGACAGGAAAGGTTCACAGGAAATTTCCTAGTCATCTCGAAACCAAAAGGCGTTATTGGAAGGATTTCTCATGAATTTTTTATCCCTCGACATCAGGGCAAATCAATTGGGAACGGTATTAGGCCAGCTTTCGAAGGAAATAACTTACGCAAACATTGTTAATGTTGTGCTTTTTCTTACAGAATAATAAATCTCCACTTCCAATACGGCCTCTCTGCAATATTATTACGCTTTTCCATTTTCAAACTGTTTCAATACAAAAATGTGTAGATTATTTTATATACAGTGCTATTCAAAAGTCCCCTCCCCCCTCCTATCTTTGCTACACTTACAATAATAAAATTTGGAGGGTGGAAATAAAGTGTTGTAGACTTCTCTACGAACGGTAACAGGTGACGTAATAGTAATAGATGACGTCACAGAGCCACTCTGGCCAATAATTTTAAATAGGACCTTATATCTCGTTTGAAAGGCATTGACATTGGCTACATAGTCATATTAATTTTGTTTGGGTTTAAACTAATTTTGACGATTAATTAAATAAATACCATAATTATTATTTCACATTTAAATATTGAAGATTTTTCAGTACTCCTCTGGTTAGTTGTCAAAAAATTGACGTTTTTAATTTAATAGTATTTGCTGCTTTGCAAAGTTTTTCTGGATAGCTTGAATATTCAATTTTATTATTGTTAAACGAGACGTTTAAGAGTTTACATAGGCAACATGGTACGTACTCAAGCCGACAAAGTAGCAGCTATCTTAATAATTGGTGAATCTAGAAAGAATCTCCTGAAGCGGAACGTTTATTCAATGAGAGATACCCAGATCGCCCTATCTTGAGAACTTATTTGAGGGAGCTTCGTCACAAGTTTGAAGCAACAGATAGTGTTCAAGATGCCAAACGATCTGGTCGACCAACATTTAGTGATGATAAAATTGATATACCCAGTTGCTGAAATGGTAGTAAACCCTACTTCCTCTTCAACTTAAGTTGCGTCTATTTGTGAAGTAAGTTAAAGTACAGTACAGAGAACTTTGGCTAGAAATAAATTTCATCCATACAAGTTGAAAATGGTGCACCACCTTTCGGATGACGACCCCGACAGAAGACTCAAATTCTGTGAATGTATGACAAATAAAATTAGTCAAAACACACATTACACAAAAACAATTTGTTTTAGTGACGAAATAACTTTTTGCCTAGATGGAAATGTGAATACACAAAATGTAAGGTATTGGAGTGATACAAATCCTCACACCTTTCGTGAACAACATGCCCAATTTCCGAAAAAAGTCAATGTTTGGGCAGGTATTTTGAGAAACCGTATAGTTGGTCCTGCTTTCCTAAATTCAAATTTAAGCGGTGAAGTGTATCTGGAGATGTTACGAAATGCAATTGAGCCGTTAATTCCCGAAATTCTGGAAGATAATCCAGATGAATTCGGCCATCTGGAAATAACAACATATTCAAAGAAGATGGTGCTCCTGCACATTATTATGGTGCAGTAAGACGTTACCTGGATGAAGAATATCGAGTTAGATGGATCGGCCGGCGAGGTCCTATAAAATGGCCTCCTCGGTCACCAGATCTAACACCATTAGATTTTTTTCTATGGAGGTACTCGAAATCCAAGGTTCATACTGATACCTGATAGCATTGGCGTTTTGGAAGAAAGAATTATTGAAAAATGCAATGCAATTTCACCTGACACATTCGAACCAGTACGACAAGAGTTTACTAATAGGAAGTATTACTGTCAGGAAGTAGACGGAGCACATGATGAACACTTGCTATGAGAATCCATTGTTAATATTTGATTAATTAAATTAAAAAAAATAATTTCAATAATTTTGGTATTTATTTAATTTATCCGTCAAAGTTTGTTCAAGCCCAAACAAAATTAATATAACTCTGTAGCCAATGTCAATGCCTCTCAAACGAGATATCATTTGCCATAGAGTCCTATTTAAAATTATTGGCCAGAGTGGCACTGTGACGTCATCTATTACTATCACGTAACTTGTTACCTTTCGTAGATAAGTTCACAACATTTTATTTTCACCCTCCAAAGGTTATTAATGTGAGTGTAGCCATTCAAAAGATACGAGGGGGGGGGACTTTTGAATAGCACAAGGCTATACACTCCAGTTAGAGTTTTAGCCGCTCAATTTGAACTTTTTCGACCTGTATCTTAAGGGGGACTAGCCCACTTTTCATTGCTGCCCATCTTCAATTTATTAGAGGTTTTTGCAGTGTCAACAATTGCCCTCCACGCCTTTCTGTCCTGCATCTGTCTCATCCTATATAGTTTTGGGTCTTCCTGGTAATCTTTCCTCATAGGGTTTCCATTCTGTAATTTTCCTTACTCACTGTCCTCTCTCCATTCTTTCAATATGTCCGTACCAACATTTCCTTTTTGATTTAATAGAGTTTACTATATCCTCCTTTCCTAATATATTCCTAATTTCATAATCCATAAGAGTTCGGTACTCGTTATACCCTAGTTTCACTGGTCCATGAATTTGTCTAATCATTTTTTTTTATATATTCTTAGTTGCTCGTGTCATCTTTTGTCAGTCTCATAGTTTCTGCCTCATAGTTAACCACCGGTTTTATTGCCATCCTGTGGACTCCTAATTTCCTTGCTTGGCCTATTCTGTTACTCTGCGTGATATTTTTGAATCAATTATAACATGCTCCATACCCTGATTGAATTATTTGGCTCATCTCGCTTCTTGTGTCATTTTTGTTTCTTATAATTGTTCCAAGATACTCAAAGGTTTCAACCATTTCTTCGTTGGTAGACTCCCTCCTCTCCTTTTATCTCCATATATTTTGTTTATTGCTAATTCATTCTTAGTCCTTTTATTCCCTTCTATTTTACAATTTTCTCTGATGCTTCATCAAGACTCCTTCGGACTCTCGCTATAACGGTTAAATAATCAGCAAATGCTATTATTTGTTTTGAATCAATAATAATGCTTTCTCTGATATTACAAGTCCTAATTATTCTCTCCATTGCTATGCTAAACAATAGTGCTGATACAACAATTAATGAATACTCAAACTAGGTATGAATTGTGGTATGTTTCATTCTGTCACAGAGTCACATCACCTTCATTTCCAATATTTGCTTTAATTCTTCTCCGTACATTTTGTACAACAAAAAACCCATTCCAGAAGTGGTATTTGATGATAATGAATTTTTCGGAGTGACATGCAGCATGGTCTTGCTTAGAAATTTAGTTATTCCTAGAAATACTACTCAGTTTCTTTCAAAGCGGGCAATAAAGAGTCGCCTAGGATGTCTAAATTTTTATATATGTTAACAATACCAACAACACAGTTTAATTTTCCCACCCCTCCAGTCGACATCAATTCCAGACCATTACCGAACATGGAAATTTAACCTTGCGCTCAAGAAAATCGAGACGGTCCTGTTTCTGGCGAATAACTGTTCTGGCAGAAACTACAAATCGCTATTCCTCACTTCGATGGTTCCACTCCACCTCTCGATATCCCCATTTCAATGCCTCCAGCCACATTTTAACCTGTCTCGCTTCTGTCTTAGAGCAAATAACGGATTTTATTCAGCCTTTCCTTCTGAAGATATAATTATCTCATGCTACTTTAGTTTAAACTCAGAAAACTGAGCTTGTAGGTACTACATCCTTGTTTTCATTCTTTTGTATGAATTTCAGACCTTCAAATACGACTTCCAGCAGTCTCACTCCAGATTAAATTCTCCGAAGTCTGCACGCCTATAGGTATTACTAATTTTTGCTGAAGCTCATCCATCCATGTTTGTTAACCTTTCAGTGGTCGCGTACTTGTCTATGAGACCGGGTGATTCGTTTTCTGGATAAATTTTAAAGAAAAAGAGGGGATGGTGATATGCCTCTCTCAGTAGCTGTAACTATGGCGGGTAGCAATGCCTAGTGCAAATTTGACTGTGGTAAAGTTTGTAGTTTTTTTTATAAATAATAAACCGGTGTCACAGACCGGCGCGACTGATTACGTTACAGTTTTTTCAGTGATGAAGTAAGTAGCAGATGTTTTCTCAAGCTTCGCCTCAAAGAAATAACAGACCAAGAAACAGCTGCTGCAGAAGTTAATGTTCCACCAGGTCGATGTGCCGAGTGTGGGTGGCGGAAAAATCGAAAAACGAGGTTTTCCTGCTATCAGTGCAATACTTATATGTGTTTGGAGCATTTAACACCCGTATTGTTCTAGGTGCAAACAAACCCCGACAGAAGTGGAATAATTAGGAAATTTTATTTTTAATACATTTAGTATTATTTAGAATATTACTTTTTGTTATATTTTTCTACTCACAATGTTGTTTTTTTTTTATTTTTGTACCTAAATAAAGTTCTACATTTTTGAAGTTATTTTTTTCATCTATTTTTTTTGCGGATAAAAAATATGTTTTATATGTTAAAATTTAGTGATAATATTTAATAATGATCAGTTAAATAATATGTCGACGGTCAAACGACAAAAAAGGTTGAGGAAAAAATGTTTTGCAACCCGGTCTCAGAGACAGTGCGCGACCAAACTCGCTACAAATATTCGCGCGACCACTGGAGGGTTAATTTGGACTTTCTCACATATAATGGCCTTTGGCACCTAAACTGTTTGTATAATTGGACAATATTTCGATACTGTATAAGCCGAGCTATATTCTAATCTCGCTGTTTAATTTGCCAGATTCGATTAATAATAACAACAAATAACTTCATTGAACTGTTTCACAATCCGAACAGTTGTCACCGACTTTTTTCGGAAAAGCCACTTCAGTCCTTGTCGCTAGTAGTACTTAGATAATGGAATACAACGAAACCAATTTTTTCTACGACAACCTCGATAAATATTCATTTTATAACCGTAACTTCAATCATAAACAAGCACATTTTGTACAGAATTTCATTTTTGCATCGGCTGCTAGGCAAGTTGCTAAGCAACAAATGCGAAATGGAATATTTCTGAAATCACGAAGACTACGGCTTGTCAAATTATGACGTCCAGCGACAAATTGATGAAATGTCTGTCAAAGTTTTAGTAGGTAACGGGTAATTTCATAGTTAGAGATAAACGTGAACGATATGTTGTCATAGAAAAGTATAGTATGCAATTCGCAACCAAATGGCCATTTTGCACTCGCATGAATTGCAGCACTTGCCTTCGGCTCGTGCTGCAAATTTCATACTCGTGCAAAATGGGCATCATTTTGTGCCCATTGTATAATATACTATTTTTTGTAGCTTCTATTTTTGATAAGACAATATTAGAAGTGACTTGTATCAATAAATATGCATAGTTGGAAATATTGAACCGGCCTATTCAGAAGTAGGACCAGACTGTATTTCCGTAATAGACGGATCGCAGGATTTCCAACCGACAAGAGGATTAGGTCCTGTCGACTATTATGAAATTTTACGTAGAGCCTTCTCGATGCTAATTTATGCTTGAAAAATAAATCGCTTGGAAATTGAAGGGCATGGCGTCAGTTATTCGATTTTTCTTTGTGCAGCTGGGGATTTGCAGCGCCCCCCCGAAAAAAAAAGCTATCAATTATCGGCGGCTTGATTAATGAGTGTTCGGCTGATAAATTGAAGCAATAATACCTGAAATGAAATATGATTTTTTTTCGAATTATTTGAAGAAATAAGGAAATTACTATCGAAAGATTGAATGAATCTGTGTATTGAAAAAATATCCTGCTATTTTCACCCGAATTGATTTTAATTTCAGTAATTACTTGACAAGTGTAATCAGTAACCAGCGGACATTGTTGACATTATTCTCACTGTCAAATCTGCGAGTAGCTTTATAATTTGTCAAAAAAATGTAGAGAAAGTTGTGCGCTACAAATAGTGACAGTCTATTGACAACACAATGAAAAATGACAGACAATCACTCCATGAACTATCAAGTAATACCAATGCTGTTATATTTTGAATGTGAAGCCAAAATTTTATGAAAAAAGCACGTATGAAACTAAATATAGGCGGGAACATGTTGTGTAAATTCTCCCTACTGTCAGCTTTATAAACGTTTTTAGTACTGAAAGTTATCAAAATTACATAGTGGATCGATTAATTTTCCATACACAAAACCTTGGAGAGAACACCATCGATTGGCTTTAATTGCTTCAATAGACGTGTCGGTTTGAGCTCTGAGTTGTATGTCAGGTAGTGATTAATCAAGTCAATTTCGAATGGAGTTCAAAAAAAATAGCAAAACTCGCTTATAATGAAAATCGGGTGGAAAAAAATCCACTTGGAGCGCTTGTTTTATTAGATTAACCCAATCCAACCGACTCCTACGAAAGGAGTTTAGTTCACATCGAATTTATACTGGGGAAACAATAAAAATCAAATGAAAAGTGGACAGCAATTGATGTATTATTTGATTTATTACAAATCTGAAACAAAATATAGGTAGGTATCTAACTAGGTAGCACGAAATGATTCCATTCAGTATTACGAGGATGCTTCAACACTATAGAATAAAGTTTCCATAGAACCGCCTTCAGCATGAATGGGCCCACTCTGAGATAGGTCTTGGGAAACGAACATGAAAACTCTCAATTATCACTATTACATTGAGTAATTAGTTTTAAGACTTCCGTCAAAACACTTTCAAATCCACTTTGAATACGTTTCAAAACCATGCGGTTTTAAAGTAGTCTTAAAAAAGTCAGTTCAATAAAGATGTTTATTCACAATCGTCTTCATTGCTGACATGATTATTAACAAAGTGAAAAATGGCAATTGTTCGCAAAAAATATTAAAATATATATAGGTACGTGATTACATATCCAGCGCTTTAATTTCAGCTTGATATTGAAACTAACTCACAAACAAACTATATTAAGTTACGAAATAATGTATAACAGATGTAGCAGAGTTATGTTAATGTACAAATAAATAATCAAAAACTACTTAAACTTTCATTACAGTTTTCTGTGACATTATCTTCTTCAATAAAGTGCGCTACCAATAGATATCGTGGAACAATAATCATCTTAACGCTTTATAAATTTTGAAAAATATTTTTCAAAAACACTGACCGTTAAAAACTTATAAAGCGTTAGAATAATTATTATTCTGCGATATCTAATTGGTAACGCGCTTTATTTAAACTACCTATTTTTGATGATGGTTTGGAATGGAAATTAGTTCATGTGTTACACTGTCACACTGTCACTCAGATTATCTTCATTATGGGACGAGAATATTCTGTATCCACAAAAAAATTGATACAAAGGTTATTTTTGATAATGATTTTGGCACTGATACTCCTTGTCTGGCCATCAGAAATCAAGAGTGTCCACTGGTGTTATTTTCCATCACCCTAGAGATTTTGTCCCATCCACTTTCCTGTAGTCATACTTCTTGTCGATTTAGAGACTCTACAAAAGGGTTTCGGTACAATTTATGGAATGGATGAACCTTGTCTAGCCATCAGAAGGCTATGCTCCTTTTTGGCAGGGGCGTCTACTCATTGTAACTTCTCCGGCTGCAATTCCACACTATATCTATGTCAGCCATGTTTGCATAGCCACTTCCATTTTATTACAAAAGCGTCTATCTTTTGTCGCTTTTTGAATGTTTCCCCTGCAGCCTTAACCAGTATGTGGGGTGATATCCACTGAGACCTCAAAGAACTATTGTGCACCCTTACTTTTATCTAGTAACTGAGGGAAGTCTCATAGTCTAGTAGCTCCTAGTCCTATTTTCCGGGGGAAATTCAGGATATCTGCAGGCTTTAACTAAAGTAAGTGTCCCTCTTTTATCCAGAAGTCTGCTAGGTGTTGCGCCGTAGAATTCTGAATTAGTGTGCTATTCGCAAGTATATGGATGAAGGTTCCATCTCCCATTCCTTGGTTTAGCAGTTTTACTTTGATTCATGCATTCATTTGATTTTGATAAGTTGTCGTCACCCAGCAGAATCTTTTATTGTCTAAGCCCCTCTTGATCTTCACAATGGTCAGATCTCTTTTAGCCTAGCCTGTTTCTTCCAATACCACATTGGATCTGATACCTCAAAGAGGTTAGGCTAGCCTCCAAAAGGGTGTTTCAGTCCCTCTCGTTGCCAGTTCATCTGTTATATCCCTCCCTTCTATTCCACTGTATCCTGGAATGCACAGTAAGGTGTGCTATATTGTTCTCGCCTAGTTCATTAAGTTTGGCCAGACATTCCCACACCATTTTGAAACCAATTACACAAGATCTCAGTCTTCTAATGGCTGCTTGAGTATTCGACATTATGATAATACTTTGCCTTTCATATACTCCGTCAATATTGAACTGATCACACTTTCTTATAACGTAAAATTTCGCTTGGAAGATACTTGAGGTTTTCCACAAGCCTTCAGAGTTTTTGGCTCCTGACCTATTCACTCCTATGGAACTGCATACTATTGCTTTTGAGCCATCTGTGTAGTATTGAAAAGCATTATTTCCATGTCCAGTAACGGTTATCACATTCTTTTTTCTTTCTTCTTTGCACTCCACTTGCTCAAAAACATTTGTTTTGGTGGGGTGAATGTTAAGGAAACTTGAGTTTCAAATTTTTGCCGCGTAACACACATCATTGGCGACATGTTTGAGGAGAACGTCGACATGCCCAATGGCCAGTATATTAAGAAGCTACACACGGTAAACGAACGCTTTCGGTGGAATATCACAAAATGAATCGAGTGATTAAAGTGTGCCAGAACATATCCTCAACCATCCAAGGCGCCTGGATACGGACAGTAAATATAGCTTCACCAGGTAGGAGCCTTCTAGTTTTTTTTTCTCTTTTTGCGTTGATGATGTGTTATATTTCATTAAATTCATAAAACCAATAATATAGATACAGTCCACCAACATTTTTTCATATTTCCCGCTTTAACATTGGTTCATGTTGTTTAATTCATTTGAAAAGTTATACTCCTCCATCATACCATCTTTTGGCATGTCCCAGATTTCTACTAAGTCTGTATCCTGTTCTTTCTGCAACACTTTCCACCGTCATATGTAGTGGTATGAGGCTGGGAATCACTTCCATGGCTGCCATTGGGTATTCTCTCATTGCCCCTGTAAGGCATATACAAACCAGTCTTTGATTTTGGGGAGATTTTCTCTCGTCGTCAATAGACTAGTTCTACTACACACGCAATGGCTCCATAAGAGCTTTATACCTATACTCAAAACTAAAGTTCATAGAGCAGCTTGGTTGCTTCAAGCCACCTCAGATGCAAACAATGATAACAATGATGTCAAAACACGATTGGTATCTCTACGTTCACTCCTGCAGTCGTTTATGTACCCAGTAAACTCTCCTCTGTGAAATTTTCGTTCCTTCCCGCTACTAGATTAGTGATATCCAATTATACAAGATAAGTGGATATCCTTTTTCAACATGCAAGTGCAGCTCAACCATAATATACAGTATTGTCCTTACTGCTTGCTTGTTTTGAGAGAAACATCGGTATATAAACAACTCTGCTGGAACAAAATACAACTTGATGTATTAAAAATATTAGGAAATTGGAGCATTTCCGTCGGTATGTAAACTACTGCGGTAAGACCAGTTATACAAATCCAATTCCAATAAACTTTTGTTATTTTGAAATTAAAATTATTGCCTGTGGAGTGGAGATTTTATTCGAACCCGATGAGCCTACGAAATACTCGTATTCAACGAGTGAGAAATTTCATTAGAATAATGGTAGCTGGTACGTCGCATAAACAACCCGAAATAAAACAAAGAAAATTCAATTTGCGCGGTCTACTGGCTTTGGATATTTCTCATTTCGAACCTTTTTAACAATTATTATTCTGACGATTCCCACAAATGAAGCTGCTCTTAATTTTTTCCGTATTCATGAAATGTCCGGTACGTAATTAAAATAGATAGGTAGGTATGTTTTTGAAATTAAATTTTGGAAAATTAATTTGGGAGAAATATAATGATGGGATATGTATTTATTTTGGAAATTAAGAGAATAATGGTTCCTCAGGGACTGACATACATTGCCGATGGTAACTAATACCCGGTGACTTGATTAAGGACCTCATCAATTTAATTAGCATAATAACAAGTCATTTTCATCTTTGATATTATTAATGCTTTGAATTAAATTGGTTGGAAAGTGTGTTAATCGATGTATGCTGGATTTACGGAAATTCCGAGATTAGTTGCTAAGAGGATTTGCAGGTTTACATTATAACTTTACCAGGTCGCTCCCACTATCCGAAACTCACCTGTAATCATGATTTGACGATTATTTTTATTTGTTTAGGCGAATGCTTTCGACAAATATACCGTTGTAAATTGTTGAAATTGGAGTTACACTTGCCACATGGTCAGTAATACTGGAGTAACAGATGATGATTTGCTTGGAAGTGATTCATACGCGAAAAATTTTTGGTTAGGCTTGACACGTTTCCATAAAACTGTACAGTTCACGAGTATAGATACAGGCCTTGTTTTGATGGTATAAACAGCATTTGGTAGTATATAAATTTGGGTTTACGGTAAATGCCTTATTTAAGTGATTAATGAATTTTACCCAATATTTCCCATGTTGTGCCGTTCGTTTCACAACCAACCATGTTCTTTTTGGTCTCCCTTCTCTTCACTTCTCAAATAGTTTCACTTTCTTGATCATTGGTGTTGGCGATAGAATGCAGACAAAACAAGAGATATGCACATTATTTCATGGTATACATTCAAAATGGTAAGCTTTCTCCAGAAAGAGTTTTGAATAAAAAGGGGTAGCGTGTGATACCTCGTTTATCATAGTTTTTATTACTCCATTCAGCAATGTGTGACTGATTTTCAGACGTTGGTAATAGGAAAATTGGATTTTAAATGATTCAATTCGCACAATAATCAATAATGCTATATGGAAAGAAGTGAAGTTTGGAGTGATTAACAACAATTCGAATAATTCCAGTCTAAATCAAATTCCGGTTACCGTTCATTTCTTGATAGAAAAATAGACGATGTTGACATTTTTCGACTACGTTCTGCAACATTTCTTCGCTAATTTGATTAGTTTCCCTTGCCTTATTCGGTGTTATAAATCGTTTCCATATTAGTTTGTTCACTTTTGAGAAATTTTTGATTTTAAGTTGTCCCACAAAAAATATTCCAGAGGAGTCGGATCACAAGAATTTCGCCACGTCTACGGACCGGCAAAACTTAATTGAGATGAGCTCGTACTGTTGCTGCATAATATGGTGGAGATCCATCTGGCTGGAACAATATGTTTTCATCAACTTAAATATGTAACTGGCAACAGTTAAGGTCATCTCACAGAAAGGTGCGTTAATTCTATTATTTATTATGCCCAGACTTAGAAAGAAGACATCCAAGGTGGAGAGTCTTCCAAATATTGCCTCATCATCGGGAAGAATATTTTTTAAGGACATCCCCATTAGTAACTTTCTCACGAAATTTTATTCGGCTATCAGGGTCAGCGTCATTCAATTCCTGGATCAGATGTAGTTTATATGGATGGTAGGTGTTTAAACAACAACTAGCAACTTTTCCTTTCCCTTCTTGCCATTCAATTCTGGTCTCCCATATGACAATCAAGATACTTCTTATTAAATATTTTACACACTTCAGAATGCGTTCTTGTTCCATCACCCACCCAAATTGATATTAATATCCCAATTCTAAGGATTTCGGAAAAGGTTATTTAACTGAAATTAATACGTCTCAGATATTACAAGAAGGTAATTTCAAATACATCGTGAATGTTTCGAGAATATTCAATTTCACATTTTTGACAAAAAGATAACTAATAGTAAATCGTAACAGGTATTTTACTCGTGGGCTGTTTATTTGTATGAAATGAAAAAAGAATGAAGAACCCTTTTGAACGAATTATCACACACTACCCCCTTTCATTTGAAGTGTTAAGGGGTTATTATCCTCAAGGGGTTGAAGGTGCATTAATTTTATCCGAAAATTGTGGTTTTATATACAGAGCACTCCGATGTGAACTGCTCACCCCACATAATTCTGTAGGCGTCAGTTTTATGGAGAAATAAAAAAACACATCAATAATCATATGAAAGGGGACGTCTCATATGTAGACATTATAACTTTAACACCCTCCCCAATATCGTCACTCCTTCCAATTTTTCAAATCCTCCCAATTTTTCAAATAAAACTATAAATTAGAGTATGCCAAAAATATCATCTGATATGACGGTAAAAAATTTTGGCAATATTTTGAGCCCTCAATATTAATATTCTGGGATCATTATTTTGTAATAGATTATGTGAAATAGTCAAAGTTATCCTTCACAATTTAAGGTGGGGCAGAACCTCTAATAACTTCTAAACGAGTCAACTTAGCGAAAAATCATCTCAGACCATTTTTGTAGATCGTGAAATCTACTACTAGAATATGCTTTGATTTTCACAAGAAATTAATTCGTTCAAGTGCATTAGAAATCCATACGAGAGAAGAAAAAAAAATCCCATGTTATTTAAATAGGAAATGAAAAAGTAACATTAATATTAAGGGCTCAAAATTTACCAGAATTTTTTGGCACACTTTACTATACATTATTGCATTATTGTATTCTCCTCTACAAAAGTACGTTTTTTTAATAAAGTGTCAAGTACGTAGCTTAGTATTCATGAAAAATAGAATTGAAGTTGTAAGAGTATACTACAAAAAAAAATAAATCTGCAAGAGCCACTACTGGACAGTTTAATGTCGCTCATCCCCGAAGAACTACCACACATCAGTACGTAGGAGGCTGAATTAATACAATTTTTTTTAAAGAACTAGTTAATAATAAAAAACACCAACCACAACGAATAGTTAACAACTATGGAAGTTTCCGTTTTAGGAAAACTTCCTTTTCAAAAAAGCAATAGCCTATATCACGAATTTCTATCAGTGCAGTTGGGGTTTCTCGCAGAAGCGTTTTCAGAATATCACGTAAACACTAATTTCATCCTTGCAAAATTAAATAAGTCCAAGAGCTACATGATGACGATATCGACCGGCGTCTACAATTCTGTGAATTGATGAGTGAACAACTGCAAAACATCCCATATTCCATTGAGGGAAACTTAAATGGTGAGTCTTATCTACAATCACCCAGAGAAGCCATTGATCCAGAAAGAACGCAAATTCCAGGAAATGATGATGCAATGTCGCAAGCTTTGCTAGGGTTGGAACAAGATGGAGCACCTCCACATTACGCTCTCGATGTGATAAAGTTTTCAAACAAATAATTTTTTGCTTGGTGGATAGGTAGGAGAGACCTGATTCAACCCACCTAGAATTTTTTATGGGGATATCTTAAGACCAAAATGTATGCCACTCATCCAGCATCTATAGATGATTTACGTAAGCAAATTATTCAAGAATGTCGACAAACAGCCCCAGAAATATAACATAATGTCTCGTTTGTGGCTCGATTGCATCATTGTATGTAAACCAATGGAAGTCAATTTGAGCACCTTATGAAATGATTCATTTTATCCTGCTGATTTGTTACGAATTGAAATGTTACCATCAGGGTGTGTTGTAACTCGGCAGTTTAACCACTATTCAGTAGTTAAGCCTTTTCTCGTTGTCGATCAATGTTTACGAAGCCAACGGATTTTCTACTGTTGGCATCAGTAGGTAAAACAAGAAATGTTAACCTTCAGTTTCCGTTATTGTCATTTATGTTTTGTAATTTTGTTTCATGCCGTTTGTTTGAGTGTGAACTTGATATTGTATTTAGTTTGTGAAATAAGTCTTGTATAGAATCATTTCACTCTCATTATTTCATAATAAATGAAGTTATTTCGATTCTGTGGATTAATTTCAATTTCCTCTATATAATGGGTTCTAGAAGCTCATTTCCAGCTCAAGCAACTCTCGAAAGTCTTCACATGTGAGCTCTTGTGAATCAGCTATTGCTTCTTCCAATTCCTCCATTTTGTTTATAACAATTTCTACTAAATGCTGAACGGGATGAATATATCTGTATATAAATTACTTTTTCACATTTTGATGCACATAAAAAAAACTATAAAACGTTAATTGCAAATATAAATTGTCAAATTGAAGCAGACAATCAAAAATGAAACAAGAAATTTGCATTGTTTCGTGTTTGATCATATATGTTAACTCTCTGAGATCTGATGATGAACTTTTTGAAGGTTAACCAGTTGGTTAACGTCTAAAATTCCGTATTAAGCAACCCTTTGAACAATGGTTAACTATAACAATGGATAAACCTATCGAGCTACAACACACCCTAAGTAAATTGGAATTATCTTGTATGATACATTTTTGTAATCCTCTTGTAGAGGAGGATTCAGCAATGTAATAATGAATAGCATATTTTCTGTCTGTTCCTCTTGGTGTATTCATTATTATTTCTGTTGTTCGTTGAGGAATCAAACCATAATAGTTTTTGTTTTTTTATCCCAACGTTTTGATAGCGTTCCAGCTAATTAATCAAACAATATTGTGGTTTAATTCCACAACTAATAACACATTAGATAAGTGTATAGTGTGTTCCATTTGACAAATTGGTAGTGGCAACTATGGGATGGGGTTGAAGTCATAACTTTCACATATGAGCAAATGGACGTCCCCCAATATGCAATTAATAATAATAATAATGTAACGTTTATTTTAATTTATATTTACAATTAATTTATATGTACAGATTTATATTCAAATACAGTCCTTATTTAATAATTTATATATCACACTAAACACACACTAACTAATTTATATGAGATTCACTTTATAAACACTTTATCGAGGCGCGATTGCTTTCTTTCAGTATCAACACTAACTGACTAACTAACTGCGCTGCGATGCTCGTCGCCTATTTATACTGTTTTTCTAGAAACCTCTAGAGCTCGAAGTTTTGGTGAATGCGCCGGGTTTTTCTAGATGTTACGTTTTCCAGATCATTCTTGAAAATACGGCGGAGGAGCCATAGTCGTATCATATGGGAATTTCACTGGGGGCACTAATTGAGCACATTAATGCAGCATCTCGCGTAACATTGCCCCCTCCTTAAGAGACAGTTCCTCCTGGAACTAACTAGGAAACTGAAGCGAGATGACTGTATCGGCAACTGGTTCCCTTGTTACATTTTCCAGTTGCATGGAAGTAACATGCGACCGTCTTCTCTGTTGGCTGTGTCTCCCGTGCTTGGCCGCAGACTAGTACCTGCACTTCGGTGTCTCGGAAGATTACTTCTACCATGTTACGGATTATTCGCCAATCTAAATGCCTACATTCAATCTTGGGCATGGCTAGCCTATGCACGTCCAATTCAAGCACATGCTCCCTCAAGCTTCGTAATGCTTCCCAGACATCCTCGTACGTTGGTCTTTCGTCGAAGGTGTTTCTCGTCACTAGGTGGAAATTGTAGCGGGAGCCATCTTGCAGCTTCAGAGCTTTACCTGGTACTGGTAACTGGTCTTGCAAACGTCGGGCGCCACTCTTCTTTATGAACAGAGATGCCAGTCCGCGTGCATCGGTTACGCTGGCAGGGATGTTTATTGCCAGTGAGTATTCCTCTGGAACGGTAAGCATGTCTTGTCGTCTCTCAATGGTGACGCCGAATCTTGCTTTTCCGGTACCACCATAACCACCCATGAACTCTCCAAAAGCAGGATCGGCTACTTCCTGTAGCTGGTTTACTTCCTCATCGTGGTCACCCTCGAATGGCGCTAATCGGTTACGGTGTACCACCTTTGGCTTTCCGTTTGGGATCTTGCTGATACGATAGATGACATCGTTGATTCGTTTCTTCACGAGGTACGGACCGTCCCAAGCTTTCTGCAACTTTGGAGAAAAACCCTTTTGTCTTCTTGGGTTATGGAGCCAGACTTTGTCTCCTTCGTGGAAACCTCCTTCTGTAGCTTGCGTATCGTACCTTTTCTTCATCCTATCGCTGGCGATCTGGAGATTTGATCGAACCAGCTCGTGTACGTCGTCCATTCTTTTTCTCAGCTGGGTCACGTAATCTTCACCAGCTATGTCTTCTCCGGGTCGGCATCCAAATTCAAGGTCGCAGGGTAATCTCATTTCGCGTCCGAACAGAACTTTTGCTGGTGTTTGGCCGGTAGACTCATTGATGGCGGATCTGTAGGCCATCGCAAATAGCGAGAGATATTGGTCCCAATCTCGTTGATGGTTAAATACTACTTTAGACAGGTATTTGCCAAGAGTTCTGTTCATTCGCTCTACCATTCCGTCCGACTGTGGATGCAAAGCCGTAGTTCTCGTTTTCTTCATGCCGAGCTTTTCACAAACTTCCTGGAACAGCTGGCTTTCGAAGTTTCTGCCCTGGTCGCTGTGTATTTCCAGGGGGACTCCATATCGGCAAATGAACTCATTCAAAAGCACGTCGGCAACAGTTGCGGCTTCTTGGTTTGGAATGGCATACGCTTCTACCCATTTTGTGAAATAATCCATCACCACCAAAATGTACCTGCTGCCATTTGCTGTCGGTGGAAACGGTCCGGCAATGTCCAGGGCAATGCGTTCAAAAGGGCTTCCGACATTGTACTGCTTCATAGGAGCCTTTTTTCTTCCTTGTGGTCCATTGGTCGTAGCACAGGTAGTGCACTTCTTACACCAGTCCTTCACATCTTCGGAACTGTGCATCCAATAAAACCGTTCTCGCACTTTCTGGAGGGTCTTCTTCACACCTAGATGTCCTCCTGACGGACTGTCGTGTAATTTCCGCAGTACTGCTGCTACCCTTGTCCTTGGAATCACCAGCTGTCTTCTACTTTCGGAACCTTCATCGTTCTCGATTACTCGCTGTAGCAAACCGTTTTCCATAACCAGCGAGTCCCACTGGGCCCAATACGATTTCATCGTTGGCGAGTACCTTGAAATCTCCTGCCAAGTAGGTCGACAGTTTTCCTTTTTCCAATGTCGGATTTTCTTCAAGTCGGGATCGTTCTCTTGTTCCTCTTCTAACTTTTCCGGTGTCCATTCGTCGCTGGTCACCGTGGTTCTTCGAATGGCAGCTTCCTTATCTTCTGTTTTGGTGCAGTGAGAGCACTCTGCTGGGCATGGTCTTCTAGAGAGTGAGTCTGCATTTCTGTGGCTTATTCCGGCTCTATGCTCAATGGTGAAATTATATTCTTGGAGCCGCTCGATCCATCTGGCGATTTGACCTTCAGGGTTCTTAAATTGCATAAGCCACTTAAGTGCGGCATGATCGGTTCTAATCACAAATTTCTTCCCATACAGATACTGATAGAAGTGCTCCACGGACTTCACTACTGCTAGGAGCTCTCTTCTTGTGACGCAGTAGTTTTGTTCTGGTTTGGAAAGAACTTTACTAAAATATCCCAGAACTTTCTCTTGTCCTCCTTGAACCTGTGATAGCACTCCTCCAATTCCAACATTGCTAGCATCAGTATCTAGTATAAATTCTCCCTCTGGTAGTGGATAGCCGAGTATAGGTGCAGTAGTCAAGTGCTTTTTCAATGTTTCGAACGAAGTTTGACAGTCTTCGTCCCAGCGAAACTCCCTTGCTTCCTCTGTAAGTCGTGTCAAGGGTTTAGCGATATCTGCAAACTTCTTTATAAATCGCCTGTAGTACGTACAGAGTCCAAGGAAGCTTCTACCTTGGTGCTTGTCGGTGGGTCTTGGCCACTTTCGTACGGTAGCAGCTTTTTCTTCGTCTACAGCTACACCATCCTTGCTGACTACATGACCTAGATAATTGACTTTGTTTTGAAATAGTTGACATGTCTTGGGGTTGAGCATCAGTTGGGCAGCTTGCAACCTTTTGAAAACATCTTCCAAATTCTTTCGATGTTCTTCGAATGTCCTTCCCAAGACTATGATGTCATCAAGGTACACTAAGCATGTCTTCCAGGACAACCCTCGCAATACGTTTTCCATCAGCCTTTCGAACGTTGCGGGGGCATTGCACAGCCCAAATGGCATAACAGTGAAATGCCATAGTCCAGAAACGGTGGTAAACGCTGTCTTTTCTTTATCGGCTGGATCCATTTCTACCTGCCAATATCCAGACTTCAGGTCCAAGGTAGAAAACAATTTGTTACCGGCCAGCGTATCCAGAGTATCGTCGATTCTTGGTAGAGGATAGCTATCTTTCTTTGTAACATTGTTCAATTGCCGGTAGTCCACGCAAAACCTCGTGGTTCCATCCTTCTTCTTTACCAGAACTACCGGAGAGACCCAAGGGCTGGTAGAGGGTTCTATTACCTTGTCCTCTTCCATCTCGCGAACAATTCTCCCTGCTTCCTCTCTTTTGGCCTGTGGTAGCCGTCGAGCCGATTTTCTTATCGGTTTAGCGTCGCCGGTGTCAATTCTGTGTTTGACAGCAGATGTTCTTCCTGTCTCTCCTCCTTTTGGTACAAAAAGAGATCGGTATTGTAGCAAAAGTTCTCTGATTTTTTTCTTCTCTTGCAGGCTAAGGGATTGTCCAGCCACTGCTATTATTTGTTCAAATTTATTGTTGGCATCATTGGAAGTTGTTGTTTGATGAATTATTGACGTCACTGGTACGCAAGTTCCAATTTTGGTCTCCTTCTTTATAGTTATGGGATGGTCATTTACATTTATAATGCGTACTGGTATTTCTTCGGCAGCCATGACTAACCCTTTTCCTATCAGGATTCCTCGACCAACCTCTTTATCATGATTCCATGGTTCCATCATGATCGGTGTTCCTTCTTCGACGGTTCCTTGTAGCCTTGCCACAGTGAAAAATTCACTCCTTGCGGGTACTACTGTATCCTCCTGTACGGCTACCTGAACAATCTTATCCTCGTGTGGGTGAAGGAATACTTCCTCAGAACCTACTCTAATCACTCGGTTCTTGAAATCTAGCTGGAAGCCATGTAGGTTCATAATGTCCATTCCGAGTATTATGTCCTCTTCGATATCAGCGACAACGACAGTGTGGGTGAACTTCTCTGCGCCAATTCCCAATTGCACCGGTAGTTCTCCATGGACATTGGCGCTTTCACCTGTGGCAGTCCTGAGTCGCAGTCTCGTCGGTAAAAGTCTTTTCCGGGTGTTGACAGTCTCGGGGCGAATAATAGTCCTCGTTGCTCCAGTGTCCACCAATAGTGTATACTTCCTACCATTAACTTCACCATCCACGTATACACTATCATCGCGACATTTCAGAGAGGCTATTAGAATGAGAGCGTCTTTGGAAGGTCTTTGGGTCGGAGCTGCCCTCTGAAGATCGACCCTTCCTAGTTTTCCTGCTGGGCGTCTTTGTTTGTAGCAGTTCTCGGTCGCTTGCACGAACTGCGTACATGTCCCATTTCTCCACAATTACAGCATCTCACAGCTTTCGACTTTCCATTTGAAATGCTTTTCATCATGTTGACAAGCTGGTCAAGCTTGTTCTCCACTTCTTCGTTTGCTACAGCCCTCACCTTTCCGTATACTCCGGAAGCCTGTGTAGCTGCTTCGTACTCCAAGGCTGCAGAGAGTACGTCGACCAGTGTCTTGTGCCGAGCCAAGCGTAGAGTTCTCTGCATTTCATGGTCACGAACTCCGTCGATGAATGTCTGTACCCCTAAACATTCCATGACATTCTCCGGTGCCGATGGATAGGCAAACCGCACCAACCTCGCAATGTCTGCTTCGAATTCCTGCAGAGTTTCGTCGCGTTTTTGTTTGCGGTTTTTCAGCTGCGACTGGTACAGATGCTCCAAGTGTTCCAGGCCATATCTCATGTTCAGTCGCTTTTTAAGTTGCTCAAAATCTTCGGTCTCTTCCACTGGAATGGTCTGGAGGATATCCATGGCGTCTCCTTTAAGGGCAAGAGTTAAATTCAACGCTTTTTCTTTCTCACTCCAGTTGTTTGCCTTTGATGCCGCCTCGAATTGCTTAAGATAGTTCGGCCATGACGTTTTACCATCGAATGTTGGCAGTTTCACTCGGCTGTTAATATCGTTTTCCCTTTTCGGTTTCAACTCTACTTTCTCTGCCAGTTCGTCGTTGTTCGGGGCTTGCCTAGTTGTGATATCCGGGTGATAACTAGTCTTCCTTTCGATTTCTTTGATTTTTTGTTCCATTTCTTGCTCCATTCTTTTAATCTTTTCTTCCACGGCAGAAATATCAGTCTTCATAGATGTGATTTCATGTCCGTCATTTTATTTTCTATGTCCGCCGAAAGTTTACTTTCCATGGATGAAATTTCGTTTTTTATATCCATCGAAATTTTATTTTCCATCGAAGACATTTTATTTTCCATCGAAGACATTTTATTTTCTATATCCGTAGAAATTTTTTTTATGGAAGAGGTTATAGAGGCGGACGCTTCGTCGGTGAATTCAAACGTTTCCGGGTCCAATCCATTGTTAATCATAGCATTCTTCAGTCGTTCCACTAACGCTGACTTGGCCCCACTTGTGTCCAATTCGTAATCCTCCAACTCTCTTCGAAGCTCTGAAACTTTTAATTCACAAAGTTTCTTCGCCATCTTCCTGTATATTTATTTTTCAATCCCACTTCTGACACCAATGTAACGTTTATTTTAATTTATATTTACAATTAATTTATATGTACAGATTTATATTCAAATACAGTCCTTATTTAATAATTTATATATCACACTAAACACACACTAACTAATTTATAGGAGAGTCACTTTATAAACACTTTATCGAGGCGCGATTGCTTTCTTTCAGTATCAACACTAACTGACTAACTAACTGCGCTGCGATGCTCGTCGCCTATTTATACTCGCACGTATGTATTCTAGAAACTTCTCGAACTCGAAGTTTTGGTGAATGCGCCGGGTTTTTCTAGATGTTACGTTTTCCAGATCATTCTTGAAAATACGGCGGAGGAGCCATAGTCGTATCATATGGGAATTTCACTGGGGGCACTAATTGAGCACATTAATGCAGCAGCTCGCGTAACAATAATAATAAGTTTATTCTGGAAAAAAAAATATACATAGTATTTGACAATACACATACTTATAAGATAAAACAATATCATGCGAATAAACCAAATATCCACGGAAGTATAGGTAAATACTTGTATTGCGTAGGTAATTCTGGATTCACTACTCTCAGATAAGCAGGTTTCAAGATAGTTCTCATATATTTGATTTTATATAATAGTGGTCTTGAGTTGTTTGCAATGTTATTTATATGTAAGTCCCATCTAAGGTGGGAATATATAATTACTCCTAGATATTTAATACTATTCTTCAATTTTATTATTTTTTTTCCTGACTTGTCTATTGTCAACTCGGTAAATTGAGGTAACTTATTTTTATAGCTACAGAATGGGACAAACAACGTCTTTCCAAAATTAATAGTCAGCTGCCTACAGTCAAACCATTCAGAAATATTGTTGAAATCTGTCTATTTCTTCCTTCAGTTCTTGCCACGTATTACCCTGGTAAAATATCGCCGTATCGTCAGCGAATCCGATGATGTTTCCTTTAGTTTTTGAAGAAAACAAGTTATTAATATATATTAAGAATAGGGTTGGTCCCAGAACTGTGCCCTGAGGTACTCCAAATTTGATTCTCCTATTAGGGCTAATACAAGTTTTTATTTTAACAGCTTGTTCTTTGTCACTTAAGTAACTTTCAAATAAGTTCAATGGAACTCCGTGAATTCCTATATCATTCAAGGTCACCAAGAGCTGACAATGAGATACGGTGTCAAATGCCTTGGCAAGATCCAGGAACACGCAAATTGAAGGCTTAGTTGCATCCAGCGAGTCATAGATTTGATTTATCAAGGCTACTATAGCATCACTTGTTGAATGTCCTTCCCGGAAACCAAATTGGGATTTTGATAAAATATTATATTTATTTAAATATGTAGTTTGATAATTAATCAATTCTTGGACATGTTTTCTCATTTTATCATAAAATTGGCGCCTTCAGAATTATGTGGGGTGGATAGTTTCCACTGAAATTGATAATTACGTGAGAAATTAATGTTTTCCTCACTTAAGAAAGTCATTTTATATTAGGTATAATATGTTATTCAACTATACGAGATCCAAAATACATGACGCTTCTCCTATACAATTATTTCGCTCACAGTATCGATGTTTTCCGGCATAGCAATTAATTATAAGCGAACTGTAACACTTTTGCTCCATACCAACCTCAAACTTCGAGGTAAAGTTTCTCCTTGTGCTGGATTTTTTTGTATTAGAACATCTATCCAAACTCTCGTATTCCAATTTTGAATTTAAATAGCAGCTTATTGTAATTATTCATATTTTCGTCCTCAGAGATCTACCGATTTGCGAAAGCCATCTTTCAATTCAATCTCGACATCGACTGCATACAGTAGTGATCCGGTTTGCGAAAGGAAGTAATATTGAGTACAATCTATTACAATATGTAAAAGGGGCCGCCAACCGCAATTGAGTTGCTCGAAAATCGTTACCTGAACGGAAGTTACATCAATAGAGTTCGCATAACTGCTGAATAAGCGGCATGTTCCACAAATCTCAATTTCAGAAGGTGTGATAAAACCGTCCTATTCAATTTCGGTCAGTAGTTTCCTTTACTTGATTGAATTTAATTTCAATTGACTGTTTCCTAAGACCCAAACGACGCTAAACTTCACGTGCTATTCTATTACCGAGCGCAGTTGTGCCGACAATAAGTGAACGAGTAGAGAACTTCATAGATAAATCTGTCAGTGTGTACCGGTAACATAGAATTGGTTTCTTTGATAATTTGTCATGCGTTATATTTTCCACCAATGCGTTTATTCACATAGGTAGTTTGTTAACTTTCGTGACACATTAAAATGGTTTCACAAAGATATAAAGTGGCTGTTGAATATTATATCACTTTATTGGCTTATAACTGTTTTTGTACAAGCTGCAAAAGGCTGCATAAACTGGTGTCATTTTAAAAATTCATTTGTATTTACTCAGGGCGTGTTGTAACTTGGTAGGTCAAACCATTTTCTCAGTTCACCATTGGTTAACTTCGGTGTTCAATGAAGACGTTCGTCTTTTCTAAATAAGCAGCTTGTGGTAGTTCTCTAAAAGCTATTCTTTATTCGCACATATAGGTTCACCAGAGCTCATGAGATAACAAAAGATTATGGAAGGATTCGAACAAAACTGGTCGTTTTGGTCTTTCCTAGAAATATAAGGGTAGAACAAAATGTTCTGGATCAAATTTATCAACACCAAGAAGCAAGCACTAGAAAGAGTGCTCACTTACTAAATATCAGCAACACTATATTTAGGTGACTGCTGGATAGAAGAGGGACACTTATCTAAACTGAAGCCTTGCATATCCACCTAGAGCTAAGTATGGGACAAACTAGATGTTGAAAGTATCAAATAGCTATATACCATAGGCTAG
Source organism: Galerucella tenella (assembly GCA_910591685.1). Classification (NCBI taxonomy): domain Eukaryota; kingdom Metazoa; phylum Arthropoda; class Insecta; order Coleoptera; family Chrysomelidae; genus Galerucella; species Galerucella tenella. The sequence continues at coordinate 15,573 of CAJUYH010000124.1, read as the reverse complement.
ATTAGATTCAATTAGGTAACTAATGGGCATTTTCTCCTGTTACTTCTCCAGATCAATTGTGATGGGAACACCTTGTTTTGCTAGGTTATACCAGGTTGCCTCAGCCTGTAAGGGTAGAGTTTGTTCAGCCATCCTTTGCCGTTACGTCATACATTGTCCAGCTTGCTCTCTCATCCATGAAATGGATGAGACGGAATTATGACGTCATTGATGTATTTCTTATCGAGGTCGACATAAATTTTATCTGTTACTCTTGACAGTTCAGTTGTCATATTTTGAAAACAATTCTTAACATATATCATTGATTATAATTTTGAGGTTAAGTGGAAAATAACATAAGACATACGTAAAACGGCAGAATACGTCACCGACTATGATGTAACGGCAAAGGATGGTTGAACAAACTATACAGGTTCTCTCCAGTCTCTTATACCTGGTAAAGGTAGCGTTAAGACATCCGCTTTTAGCTCCGCGATAAGCTCTCAATAGTTAACACAGTGCGTTTGGCTGATGTTTTTACGTTACAGATCTGGCTTTGCCTTGTATAGTGGAGTCAAGCAGGCCAGCCTTTGTACACTACGTAACAGTCTCGCAGCTCCCATTCAAAGTGTCTTCGTCCCACACACTTCTGATCCATAGGGAGAGAGGCAAATCGTCTAGTGGTGGGTTCTGGCTGAGAATTATTGAATTTATGGAATTTGTATGATGCGACTACGGGAAGATGTGGTGGTTGAAATGATGCAATCGATAACCATGATGTTATGAATGCTGCTATGAATGGTTTTGTCAGTTAGCTGATTATTTCCGTTTTTTCATCCAGATTGAACAATCCAGATGTGGTGTCGGTCCTCAAAGTTTTTCTGAGGTGGCTTCGATAAAAATGTGAATTGCCTGTGAATAAAATTTAAGTCGTAATCCTTTGCGACTCGTTTTAAAGCAGGTTTTATATATACATTTTTTAGCAATTTTCCATTTTATGTCTTTTTTATAACTATATACGATATAGAACAAGGTTTTATAGGACAATTTTCGATTAACAGTATATTAGATACATAACCATATTGGTATGACTTGTTATATTGGAGTGAACTTCACTCTGTGTTTTTGAAATTCCTTATTCTCTTACTACTTAAATATGGACATCTTCTAAAAGAGGTCTTCTGCACTATTACCTTCCTATGATATTCCTATTAGAGTATAAATTATGATTATTCAAATTGAACAAGTTTATCCAATCATTGCCTTACAAATTGAATTAACTCAAGGTTGGGAATTGATAACCGATAATTACGTACAAACCAATATTTTTGATGTAGAATTCACAAATGAATCGTTTCTCATGTCACTTTTCGCTGATGGGACTCGGCTATAAAATTTGCTACCCACTAACTGATATTGAAAACGGTGAGAATGTGTACACCTTGGATAGAATTATCTGTTCATTCCTTATGAGATGGGACAATTTACCTCCAAGTTATTTTTTTGTGTAAATATATGAAATAATAGTTTTGTATTCAGCTTAAGGCTAAATAAAGATTACTTACTATTTATATCAACATATTTTTTATTAACAGCTGCTTCGTAGCATTGGATAGCAGCTCCATAAACTTGAAGACTGTTTCGTCATTGATTGGTCTCTAATAGGCTGAAGTTACATTTTCGGGCTGAGAAATCCCAATATTCTTCTTGTCACACCAACTTTTAAAATTGGCATGATAAGTATTTTTGTATACACTTTTAGACTTATAAGTTAATCCATCAACCGCATTGTTAGGTAAAGTTCCAATTCAATTTCACAATACTTGATGGACTCTTCAATAAATGTTGCTTTGATAATGACATGAGAATACTTACAAACAATTCCATAGTTACCTTACTTTGAGGCAACCAGAAATTCCTTCTCGGAAAATTAAATTTTGTATAAAATTCTTATAGTGAACAATCATTACGATGCTTATACATTTCATAATGGGGTGAATGATACGTTTTCTCGTTAAATCATATATTCCAAATTTCTACTCGCGAAAGGACCATAGTCTATTTTTCGAGCTGAAAGATGGACATTTCTTAGCTGCCCTTTGGCTCAACCATTTATATAATTGAAAGTTTTTGAAATAGTCTGCCAAATAACATCTACTGTGAGAAACTGGAGAACATCTTCTTCTACATTTTAATCACCCTGTATATCTACAACGGGATGAAATCTCATTTATACCATGTTCATTAGCTGAGTTTTTGTTTTTTTTTTCGAGGTGGAAATTCAGCAATTTTGTTTCATTTTACGAAAAAGTCGGCCTCAAGATAAATTTTCGTCCGTGAAATAGTTTTTTGGGAACGACACGAGGTGCTTGATATATTGCTATTTGGCAAAGGACGTGACGGCCTTTTTCACAGACGACAAGAAATGTAATTCCTGCGATCAGTATAACATGGAGAATGAGATTACTTTTTGTTTTCAAGATAAAAATGCTTATATTGAAGAGGTTTGTTGAGAAACAAAAAGTGCCAAGTTTATTTCATTAAACGACATTTTTCCAATACATACAAAGACTCCAGGTTATAAGCTGTAACTAGAAAGTAACAAGTTTTAGTTTCTGGTGATTAATTATGAAACCTTGTTGCAATTATTTTTTTTCCATTATTTCAAGAAACTAAGCCACAATATTTTCCATAATTTTCCAATTCAACCTTTCCTTAGCGTTACAGCTACAGTTATCAAGAACAATTCTGGTTCCCATTTGACAATGATGAAACAATTCCACAACTAGACAATCAATTATAATTTCGAGTTGAAGACTGCAAGAAAAACATTTTTTTCTCCGATTGGCAGCAAATATTAATTTTGCTGACACATATCAATCAGCAAAGTATTACTTCTCTTGCCTAGGCAGCAAAGTGGGTACTTTTCTGCCTAGGCAGCAAAGTGATTATACTCAATTGGAATGAAACATTTGACGTAAACATTTATTAGCAATTATTACATAACACTTTCAACAAGAACTTAAAAACATATGTTTAGTTGTTATTAACATTGATGGTAAAATTACTACAATTTTGAACGAATAGGCCACCTTTTCTTTCCTCAGATAATTTGCAAATACAATATCCTCCTATATCATTATATATTATACTATCCTGATAATAAAAGGTGATTGATTATTGGAAATTTTTCTTCCCAACATTCGTAACCAAGTATTATTGATTGTCTAGTGATTGAGTTTGTCTATTAGTGTCAGATGGGGAACAGAATTTAATTTTCCAACATAATTAACAAAAAAATGGATAAATACACCACACGCAACATACAGAATATACTTTTCAGTATAATGACAAAATTACATGAGAATCTCCATCTTCACAGAATACTTTCTAACAATTGTGGTATTTTAATTCTGTTTTAATTCCATTTTCATGATACGTTTGACGATAATCAACTTTTTTTTTTAATTTACATTTATATCTAATGTTAAAATTTTGTTACACTCACTCTTCTCAGTAGATAAAATATCACTTCATCCCCAAGGGTAGATGAAGTAACACTTTAACAGCAACGGTAGTAGCTAAAATGTTTCAACTTTTCTTATTCAGCTGAATTTACAACAAATAAATTCGATGGATACCAATAAGAGTAATTTCACAATTAACATTTTCAGAAATATCTATTGTTGTGTACTCGTTTGCTTAGACACTTGAACCGAGGTACTGGATTGATTCTCAGGTCCACCAAATATACACTTGGATTCAGCAATCCTATTGCATACTGACTAAATCTTAATCAACACCAGAGTTTGCCAGCATGGTAGCTAAAGAAGGACGGAACAATTCCCCATATAAATTTCTGAGTTTGGTAGCTTCAAAAAGTCCGTAAACTTGACATTGTTCGACATTTGAGACAGAATGATTTATATTCGTAGTGACGAAGCAACACAGTTGCGCTTGTTGTGCCAAAAATTAGTTTTGTTTGTTTTATTTTCCACCTGAATTTCAAGTCTTGCTATAGAGAAAAATGTTATATTGTACCCGAAGATAAAATCGCATAATCATCTCGAGCGTAATTAGCGTCTCGACTGACATCTTGACGCTAAAAAATACTCTCTAAGATGAAGTACCATGTTATCGTCTTGTGCAATCAGTAACAATTATGATATCCACCCAGGTTGGGGAAAAAATTTCTTTTATATCAAAAGTGGCCTCGAGAAACGCCTGGAAATTATTTTCGGAATTGTAGGTCCACCGCTAGAGGGCGTACTCAACAGTTGAGATTTTAAAAGCCAAATTTTTCAAAATTCACCCAATAAGGCAGCATATTGAATATTATGATCAGATTCCTCGGCAAATTCTGCATATTTTTAATATAATAAGTCTTAGTCTATCTTTCCAAATAAGGGGTGGGGGAGAGTGGGAACCTTGTTACAAAACAACGGCTGTAATTGGGGTTCTGCTTGACCGATTTCAATAAACTTGATGTTGTTCAAAAAAGCTTCTGTTCAACAATCAAAACTTTGTTAATATGAAGCAAATCGATTAACTACATAGATGGTAGAGAGCGCTGTTTTATTTTTTTAAATATTGTGTTTTCTCGTAACAATTTTAAATGGAAGCATACAAACTAAAGTAGATCTTTCGGAAGTAGACTGAATTAGTAATAAAACACTGCAAACCGCAAGGGGATATCTCTTTTTTATCCAGAGATATCGTAAGAAACATGTAAATGGCGTGAATTGTTCTTCCAACGTCTAGAAGGTTGGTACGCGTTAACAGAAATTATAAAATTTATCTTCAATGAAAAGATCTTACATTAGTCTGCAGTGATTTAAACTGTTACCAGTAGTATTAACCCAAGGACATTGATAATTGTTCGAAAAAATTTTATGACAGATTTCGAAAGCTTGTTGCTTGGAAACAGACCGAACAGACCGAAACAGATCTGTTGCCTACAAGCAACAAGCTTGAGAAAGTTGTCATAAAATTTTTGAGCATTTATCACTATCCGAGGGTTATTCGGATAGAAAATTTTTTGCTAATTATAAAAAAATACAGAGTTAATATAATTTATTTAAAGGTGCAATTAACAAAAGAACAATTAGAAAAGTTAAATGTGATATTTCGATATATCAAATATTTGAAACTTCAAAATCGGAATTAATCAATATGTATCCAAAGCACCGTGAAAATAGCCCATGGTCTGTTATCAGTGTAATGTTGACATGAAATTGTTCCTATGATAAGAAATGAGGAGATTCGATTGGTTCTTGAAACTTGGAAATTTTCATACTAATGTTATGGTTGCCACCAGATTACCTAAATGTAATGCTGTCGCTACTAACAATGAGAACGAATTTTGAAATGATATGATAAATCGAACAATTGGAATCTTTGATAAATAACTTAATGTTTCCCCTGGTTGTTCGAAATGTCCATGAGTTTCAATGCATGATATCAATCGCTGACGGGTAGAGAAAACAGCAGCTTCTATTTCTGCCCTTGGAATACTTCGTATTGTCTGTCGTCTTTCAACCATATAAGCTCTTGTTGCAGGTTTCTTATATAATTGAAAAAATGTAGCACAACTTACTTCACCATCATTCTAGACGTTGTAAGATCAATTCACGCCATTTACCTGTTTTTTACGATATCTCAGGATAGGGAAGATATATCGCCCTGCAGTTTGCAGTGTTTTACTACTAATTTAGTATACTTTTTGCATATCTACTTCAATTTGTATGCTTCCATTTAAAATTGTTACGAGAAATCACAAAATTAAAAAATAATAAAACAGCGCCCTCTAGCATTATCAACCGGATTGCACAATATTTTCCAATTTTTTTATTGTTCGACAAAAGCTCCTCCAAACAACATCAAGTTTATCAAAATCGGTCGAGCAGAACCCGAATTACAGGCGTTTTTTCTTAACAAGGTTATCACTCTCCCCACCATTAATTTGAAGAAATAGACTTAAACTAGTCCATTAACAATTATATAGTTTCATAATTGTAACGATTGCACGAAAAATAGTGTGTATGCTATGGCCGCGAAACTTTTTAACGACCTCAGGATTATATTGCCTCGGCCGCAAGCGGCCTAGGCAATAACTGTTCTTTCGGTACGTTAAAAAGGTTTTTCGCGGCCTAGGCATACAAATAACTATTGTGTCTTATTAGACAGTATACCAAATGAGAATTAGGCAATACTGCGGTGAAATAAGAATTATAGCAATTTCCTATTATTGTTTCAACAAACTCTTAACTGTTTCAGTTGCAGTATCAGTTCTGATTTTATTTGTGTTCGTTTGATAACAGTCGAAGATCAGGTATTGATGACTAGCCAGAAACCAGGACCAAAAAAATGGCACAGCGAATGAATTCTAGTCACAAAACTGTTTGGGAGTGTCCTGAAAAAATGTATAGTCGCATACACCGAAATATATCGTTTTTTGTTTTCAAACAAAATTATAAACGTAAATCCCAGTTTTTTTAATAACGAGAGCGCTTGTTCAATTTGTCTGTCATCTTAATGATCATTAACCGTCCGCAAATGTTCTATAGTGCTACCATCTATTCAAGCAATTTGGAAACTAAATTACTAGAGTTTGAAACTCAATTATGGGATGTTTAATACAGTTCGCAAAATGTGTCATTTAAATTGACACCTAATTTATTCCACTTGCTACATAGTTTTAATATTTATAGGTTATGAAAAAATAGGTTTTTTATTTTGTCGTATGTACTTTTTTATTAACTGAGACAAAAAAAATCTTCAGCTCAGTTCTTGAGAAAACTCGTCATACCAGTATTTTCTCAAGCCTGAATCCTCAAAAAATTTAGTAGCTTTCCAGGTGTTGTACCCTGGACTTCCTCAGTGTCTGCTTTTCACATAATTTATATTCTTTCTTCTCTACTAGTTTCACATTTTAGGAAATCTGTCAAAACAATAACTATTATCCATTATTTCAGTCGCACTTTCCCAGGAAATCACTAAACCTAAAATCAAGCCTTCAACTTCCATTCACTTCCCCCTGCTGACCTAGCAGATGACATTTTGCATTTCTTCTGCTGGATTGACTATTAAACGTTGCTCTCGCCACACATCAGGGCCGTATTCAGATTTTACCAGACTTCGCAATTATCCAAAGTTATCATTATTATCGCTAGTTTGGATATATTTCCAGTTAACATTTGCTCCAAGATTTTGTGTCGTGTGACTTAAGTTATTTGTAATACTTCATTTATTTGCTATGAAATGCAGCCAAGATTTCAAGTGCTTTGCTTACATTGGGCGTGATTGAAAAAAAAAGGTCATCAAATTTGGGCCATATTTTCACATTTAATAATTTTCTAGTTGAGTTAACTGTATAAACCCTCACTTCGTGGAATCTACTCATCATATGGTTTTAAATGAAACTAACTGTTTTTAAATGACTCCACAATATATTTGTAAAAATCTGCAATTTACAGATTTTTACAAATATATTGTGGAGTCATTTAAAAACAGTTAGTTTCATTTAAAACCAAATTTTCTAGTTGTATAAAATAGTGAATGTTCCATTTGCCCATCAATTCCTCGTCAAGAAAAAGTGTTAAATACGTGTATCTCACTTTTTCAGTACCCCAATATCATTTTATTTTGTATCAATGCCAGCAACTTTTCCTCGCATCTTCTCAAACGAACAAAAATACGTGCATTTTGATAATATTTCCATAGCTCTTTCATCAAATGAAATCCATGGATAACAACTTCCTCAACAGAAAAATAACAAATATTGTTACGCGAGATGCTGCATTAATGTGCTCAATTAGTGCCCCCAGTGAAATTCCCATATGATACGACTATGGCTCCTCCGCCGTATTTTCAAGAATGATCTGGAATACGTAACATCTAGAAAAACCCGGCGCATTCGCCAAAACTTCGAGCTCTAGAGGTTTCTAGAAAAACATACGTGCGAGTATAAATAGGCGACGAACATCGCAGCGGAGTCAGTTAGTCAGTTAGTGTCGATACTGAAAGAAAGCAATCGCGCCTCGATAAAGTGTTTATTAAGTGACTCTCATATAAATTAGTTAGTGTGTGTTTAGTGTGATATATAAATTATTAAATAAGGACTGTATTTTAATATAAATCTGTACATATAAATTAATTGTAAATATAAATTAGAATAAACGTTACAATATTATTACTAGAGTACTCACTAAGTAGTTTAATATGTACTTCCACGCATTAAACGGTTTTTGAGCAGGAATAATTGATAAAATGAGGTAGTAGTAGTAGTTACTACGTTCGTTATTTGCATATCAAAGGAGACCGATTTTTGGTGACGTGATCACATATTAATCTAAGTAAATGGCCATCAACGAACCGCTTGACCAACCTAAGATATCAACGAACTTCCAAGTCAATATAGGTCATTTTTGCCAAAGACAGGGAATGGACGGATGAAAATTCAATGTTTGTATAAACAACACAAAATGTCATCAAGAAAAAAAGTACGATATTTATATATTGACTACAACATAACCTCACAACATCACAGACACAGATTAATCTTTCTTGTTGGTCAAAATATTCCAAGCAAACAGATTTACATCGGACTGGTATAAGCGGAATAACAGTTCAGATTAACCTTTTCCACCTCTAGATGTAATAAACGAACGATTTGGACTAATTGATTGGATGGAAATATCGAACGCAGCCAATGAAGAAGCACTAGACATACAGTGCGACGTCAGTCAATGCGCGCGAAAATAACATCGTAGGAAGCACTTCTTTTATTTTGTTCCATTTAATAGGAAGAAATAGTTAGATACATTTCATACTTCTTCCTTGTTATAAACATTCATGGGATTATTTCAATTATATTATACCACTAAACATGTTCATTGAATAGTTATCTAAATATCACAATATCTTGTAGGAAAAAAATATTGCACCGCTGTGTTCCTAGATATCTCCTGAGCGTTTGATGAAGTTTGGCATGGAGGCTTGCTCTACAAACTGAAAAATGCATTATCCAGTAAACTATCTCCTCCTACATAAATCTTACCTTGCCAATAGACATTTCTCCGTCAAACTGGATAACCAGCAGTCCAGCATATGCCCCATGAAATCTGGAGTCCCACAAGGCAGCGTTCGAGTTCCACTGCTTTTCCTACTCCATACTTACGTCCGATATACCCGAAACCAACAATACCACAATTACTTCCTTTGCCGACGATGTGGCGATAATTTCAGTAGACGAAAACCCTGGAACAGCCTCAACGTACTCAATGTATGGTATACACTATGGCGAACTAAGATAAACAAGACAAAAGCAGTCCAAGTTACATTTATCACGCGTCATAACACATGCCCACCTGTAATGATGGATAACGTATGTATACCCACAGCATCAGAGACAAAATATCTTGGCATCCATCTGAACCAATGTCTACATGGAAGAAACACATTGAAAGGGAAAGACAGGAGCTGGACAACAAGCTCCGACAGACGTACTGGCTAAAAGGTCGACGATCAAAACACTCTATTCACAATAAAATGCTTCTATATAAAACGATGCTTAGACCTATCTGGGGACTCCATCTATGGGGGTGTGCAAAACCAACATTACCAACTGAAGATTGCTTTCATTAGAAAAGAAATCCATCGAGCTACGGCGTCATATAAAAAACGTACCATGCATCATGAAATTCAGTTAGTAGAAGAGGTTTTTAACAATGGCCTCACCACAAGAAGACGCTAGATCCTGGTATCCAGATCTGCTTGGAAACGGCAATAGAATAAGAAGAAATATCACTGGATATTTCCGTTTCACGTCCAAAACTTGTATCTTATCCACTTAATACTTTATAATGATGTAGATTGTAGATTGAGCGGAATACAAAAAAAGATTGTAAGATATTAACAACACACACGCCCCTACTTCACCTGATGACGCACACTTAGTTACATAAAGCCGTGAATAAAAAATCTGAAAATAAATTTGAATTGCGACATAATCCATATCTCTCAAGCCGTTTATATTTCCAAGTATCCTAAGCTTCGAGCATTTTTGAAAAGAGAAAATGACGGATATGAACCTAAAAAATCGAATGTGTTTGACAGGGTAGATGGGAGTAAATTCCTGTTCAAATCTCCCTATGATATTTATTTAATGATGAAGGCTGTTATGATGATGGGAATTGCTGAAGCGTGCCGTTCTCAATGATTGAATCGTTCAGAACCACCAGTCAGTGGCTTAGAGCCCTCGGCACCTCAGTCTTCGTGCTTTTTGTCCTTTTGGTTGTGCAGTTTATGTGAACAGACCAGTAACCCTTCCAGCTCAACAGTCTTTCCATTAGGTCCTTCTTGGAGAAATTCTCCCTTGAATCATCCAGTCCTAGGAGTCTATATGTCCAATGAGATAATGCTTCATAATCGAAGATAATGTGAGAGACTGTTTCCTTGTCTACCAAGCACAACTGACAAATAGGTTCCTCCCTATATAATATGCCAAGTGTGTTTCCTTAGGATGCAGTGAGCGGTCCGTTAATCCGTCACTATCCTTATCTGGCTCCTGCTGAGGTTCAATATTTCGTCACTTAGCGTCTCCTAGGGTTTGCTGCGTTCCTGTTTTGGCACGTTCCTCCAGTATGACGGATGTTTACTTTGAGTCCAATGAGATGTACAACCACGTACAGCAGTTGTTGATTTCCCAAATACTGATTCAAGACCAGTGCCGTTCTTGTGCAATGAAAATGGACAATGAAATCAAACACCGCTACTGTGTTAGCGAAACGCGTCACTTTAAGTTTAAATATGATGTAGATTTAACAAAATAAAATTGTTTGATTTCATAACTTACTATGGATCTACATCAAGTAAAAGCCTCATCTATTCAATTCAAAATGGACAATGTTGATATGAGGCATGTAGTTATAATAGTTACTATTCTTGATTCCAAAATTGGAATAGCACGTGAATTACCAGTGACAAAAATGAGGTTTGTTATTTTGAAAAAGTTCGAAATTACATTGTTATAAGATCCCACATGACGAATTTTGATCTTCGCCTCATGCTATATCAAAATGGAAAGTGATAAAACCGACCTATTGGGAAAACCTCATTTTTTACAATTACAAATGAACTTGCTAAATTTCTTAAAATTGTGGAGTTTACTTGACACTCCCCAAGAAGAACGTCGGCCACTTAATTAGCGAATTCTGGAGTTTATATCTTAGCTCTTAACCGACATGGCGGAGGGAAACCTGCAGCTATTGCGAAAAGTGATGTAGCTGAGAACGTCAACAATAAAGAGAAAGTGGGAAATCAAACTTTATACAACAAAGACAGAATTCCCTTGCAGTACTACGAAAGTAACAGAAAACTTGGTTGGAGATGGATAGATTATGGAGTAACAACATTTTATACAAACTTAGGAAAAAACAAGAAAACTTATATTAAAATTTTGTAAGTCATGCTTATAATTATTGTAATAATTGTACTATAATTCATATGGATAAATAAGATACACATTTTATGTGACACACGTCCTTCAAAACAGTGTTAAAATACTGTGTTCACAATATAAAAAGCAAATTCAAATCACTCAAGTATTTTTGATTTTATCCATTACAAACAAACAAGCAAACAATAAAATATTCCCTTTCCATAATAATATCAGGTTTTATTACGAAAAAATCAAACGCTCACTTCTCATTCAATGTACAAGCTAGCAAGATAAAGTTGATTGTTTTCAACGTCAGTGAATGATCCAATTTTTTTATTCCACTCTAATCGACATGGACCTATAAACATTCCCTTTCTCCTTTCACTTGCCTACAATAAATCTATCAATACTTTAAAGTACTTTTACTTTTTCAAATTAGAAAAATGATAAGTGTTCACGATTAATTACCTTCAAGATACGTCGACGATTAAAATGAAGTAGTCGTAAACTGAAACGAATAAAGTAGAAACGAACAACCTTAGGGTGAAGTGGGAAAAAAACAGACACTGATTCTGAAGATATAGGAATCACTTTTTAAAGCGTTGGAACGTTGTGAAAAAAAGGTGTGGAGGATGAAATTAGAAAATTTATGGAAAATTGATAATACAGTGAAAAATATGTATGTTGAGTTGGCATTAGCGGCCTAGCCCAGCATAAAATTCAGTGGCTTTCCGCAGCTCGAAACGATTAGACAAAGAAATAAATTTGACCACACCAAACTGACTTATTTAGCTGGTTGCTGACTGGTTGAGACTGTTTAACGACGATGACATTATTTGATTAGGGTATATAAACTCAATAAAAAACGTATGATCTAGAGCCTGGTCAAGATACCATAAGAAGCTTCTTTGGATGGAAAGAGCAGATTTTGAAGGTGAAGTTCGCAGAACTGGAACAAAAATTGCAAAATTGAAAAGTCCTTGACCACACATAAAAAGCAACCAATTTTAATGGAGTTTAGTCGTAGTATCGAGTCTGTCCGCGAGGATTTCTTGGATCCTTACCGATTGGCCGCTGACAAAAACAGGCCACCAAGATAGATAACATGGTGACAACTTGGACAGATATTTTCATTTCCATTTTTTCCGGTTGCCTAAGCCAGTCTAGCCTAGCTTGGTAAAGAGGCTTTAGAGGTAACGCTCATATTTATTCAGATTTCTGAATTAAGTAATAATGAAATTGTGGGAAAGTCGCATTAGACTTTGGTATAAATATACTTCCAGTGCTGAAGGTTTATTTATTTTCATAACGCCACTTCGTCCCACTTGTGCGTTTAATATATAATGTTAAGATGGAGGAACAAAAAATCGATAACGGAAAAGACTATATATAGAAAGAGGAAGGAAATTGATCATTAAGTATTAAATTTGAGCTTATTGGTTGTTTGTTCCAAATAATAATTTTTATATACAGATTATAGGGGTAGAATTGAAGGGAAAAAGTCAATAAAAAATATATAAGACGGGAATAATAGAGGTGTATAATTTTCGATAATTCAAAGTTTGAATATGGAAAAAAGGGAGAGATAAAAGAGTTACCCAGAAGAATTTTTTATGGTGGAAAATATTTGTAAGACATTTCTGTTTAAAATAACGGCTTCGTTGGAGATAATTTTTCACTGTTTCTCTCAATATGTCACAGTATGGTACAGTCCAGCAAAATAGCAGTGACATATTGTTGCAGACCTGGGGGCCTATTCTCGAATATCGAATGACATTTGTCGTATTCGACATATGTCGATAGAAATTGTCGCACATCTAAGTCGTATGAGATAAATTTTGTCGAATAACATGATCTGGCAACACCGAAACTTCCATATTATATCGTGTTCCATGCCACTTCTCTTGTAAAGTTGTAAAATAATGAAATGACAGTAGTAGTTATATGATCGGTGATGACAGTAATAGACCTTTTAGGTCTCAGTGAATGTCACCCCAAAAATCACACATACATACAATGATTTGGTTATTTGTTAGAAGTTAGAATGTACAATGTACTTACTCGAATGTAAAACAAGAATAACAGGATAAACATGGAAAGTGAAACCAAAAAAAAAAAATATTGCACCCAAAACCAAAAACGAACATTAATAAATTCAATGCAAGAAATCGAAAATGAGCCTCTTTTATCTGAAAAATTTTCCCCAAATTTTACCTTTCAAATTGCAAGGAGTAAGTGGCAGAATATTGCCTCCATTCTAAATTCTGTCATTTTCTGTCTACAAAAATTTCTGAAACAGAACCTAACAAAAGTATTAAACATTGTTTTGAGAGTTTTCACTTTTGACATGTATAACGTTAACCTATAAATTTCGCAAGTAATGAAATTCTCGCATTCGACATAAATTGTCGACTGCCTTTGACCATTCTACAATTTGTCTATCAACAATTTGCGAAGGCGACATTTGAGAATAAAAATATTCAGATTTTATTCGCGAAAGAGGATTTCTCGCATGCGACAAAATATCGGTTTGAGAATAGGGTCCCAGAGCTCGAATTTAGCCCCGCTTCGACTTAATTAATGCGGGAACAAGTCATTAGCTCTATTAATTACGAGAGTATTGAACTTTAGAGATGTACGAAATATACCCACGGCAACCATGTAGTGGGTAAATAAATAAAGTCAAAATTTTCGAATTTGTTTCATGTTTTAAAAATTGAAGAATTATAGGACTCTTAAGCAGAAATGATGAAGCTATCCAAATTGAATATGTAATTAGTGAAATAAAATAATGAGCTACAAAAAATGTGTAGCTGATTCCATCTATTTAATTTAGCGTGTGTGGTGACATGTACTACTTCACAAAAATCCTCTCAGATATTCTTGTTCACCCTTACCTAGTGGATTCCCAAGTTTCAGGATGTCGTGCTATTTGCGTACAAGGATTATTCAGTGCTTTGTGCGTATAAGGGTCGGCGATACCAGGTAGCAAAAGAGGTGCTATAGAGTTAGTTTAAAACCTCATGGGTGCTAGGTCACAGATGTGGAAATGAACAAAATCGATACAACACGACAAACCGCATGTATAGCTTGCTTGTGAAGTTAATTCAACAACTCAACTTCAAATGACAATGTTTTTAATTTCACTGCGGTACACCGTACAACTTACTGAATAAAAATTTCGGTCCAGCAGAGCAGGTACTTCTTGATTTTAACAAAAACTTATGTGACAATCTAAAGGAACGGCTTCTAATGTGTAGGTATAGAGTAAAATTTGTTGTAAAGGCGTTTGGTTGGGTTAGGTTAGTTTTGGTACGGTTTGATTGGGTTAGATTGAATTGGGTGGGGTCTATTTGGATAGGTGTATGCAAATGGCACTCTGTTACTTGGTATAAAACCGCCGACCCATATACGCAAAAAGCATTAAATGAAAAAAATGTCATCTATTTCATTTTTTCCACTTTTGAATCCCGTACATCAATGAGGAGCAGACTGGAGATGGATTTGATTTCTGGAAACTTAAATCAAAACTTGGATTAATTCAAAATCAAAAATGAGAACATAAAACCATGTATTGTAATGAAAATGTTCATCAGTGGCGGCTCCTCGAAGGAGGCTAAGGAGGCTCAGCCTCCTCAATAATTCATCCAGCAAATAGCACCAAAAATATGTTGTTGATTATTCTTCATTTTATTTCCCGTTTATCTAAAAATTTTTAATCTCACAATAAATTCCCCGTTTTCACTACTTATCTTAGAATCTGACAACAGTGCCCTGAGGCAAGTCTCCACATACATTTCTCTCGAAACCACGTGCTGCTCAACACAGTTGCCATTTTTCTACCAGTCTCATGCTAATACCATTGTCTAATATAGACAATGCTAATACCGTGAAAAAAGCGCAAATGGCAACATCTCTGGAGGCTTAGCTTCCATCAGTTGCGATGATATACGAACCAATACGAACTACGGAATATAGAATACGAGCGTGGGTTCGTGCGTGCTTGTTTTGTTTTAGAATTTTAGATGATTTGCGGGAATAATTAAGTTTTGTTTTTTCTTGATACTTTTAAATTAATATTTTGAAGAAACTGATGTTATTTTTCAAATTTTACAACATAAATTCACTGATATAATTTATTCAAGAGAGCGTTG
>CAJUYH010000123.1:90372-130439 GCA_910591685.1 Galerucella tenella | reverse complement strand
ATTGTTAATTTTTATTCAAATGTTATTTGAAATTATTCTCTCAATAATAATTCGAACTCTATTGAAAATGTCTTCAATGTCCCTTTTGTCATTCGGTTAAAGACTGATCAATTGCAACATCTATTCAATTTACTATCAATTTCATTATACACTGAATCTAAACTCAATACAGTTCCAAAATATTTTATTGTTGTCCGTTAATAGTTTTAACTCCTTTATGTTATAAATTATTACCTGCACAATCATGTATTTTAAGTTGAGAGTTAGTAGAGCAAACATAAATTTACTATGATGTATCTTGTGTCAGTTAGTAATGAGAAAGAATACCTTCATTTTCACAATTATAGTCAACAGGATGAGGTTCGTCTTTACCAGCGCCTGGCCGACCCATCACAAAAATTATCGGTAAATTTGTCATATGCAATGAATTGACATTATCACTGAAATTTGTCAAATTTAATGAATGAATGCCTCATTGATTCGCAATTGTCCATTATAAATATTATTCATATATTTACATCAGGATAGAACTATATTGACTTCATATTTCTTGATATATAACAATTGAGTGATGTCACAATCGATAGATTAAATAATAAACGTTTACACTTATTTTTTTCTGTCATTTTTCAATATTGAAAATTATTTATTTTTCATATAATTTTCTTGTTAAATTATTTTTGTCATTATCTTAATTTACTTTGATGGTTTTAAAGTTATGTTGCGTAGCATACACAAATTTCTTGCAGTTGCTTTTCGTCCCGGGATAGTTTGGATATCATAAAGCCTTAATAATAAATCAGTTGTGAAGAATTCAGGCAATGCTTTCAATAAACACGGTACCTGAAACATACATAATAAAAATAATGAGAATTTTTTTCTTCTGTTTACGTAATAATTTAGCGTTAAAAATACTAATAATAAACATACGAGTGTTTGTGGCATTCCTTGAAGGACAACTCGCGTTCTATCCTTGCCACACTGTACCATGAGCCGTAAAAATTGCAAAATAAAGTGTGTCTGCTGTGAAACTTCACCGTCACGTCCAGCTAAATAGTTGAATGTCTTGAATAGTCCATTGAGCGCAGTAAGCAGTGGATCCCTTAATACAATTGATTTGTGACCATTGGTAGGTCCTTGAGCTTGTGGTGAATTTGTACCAAATATTGGATTTGAATCACCAGTTTCATTGAGTCGCAGTAATTTATTAGCTGGACCACAGAGGGCATCCATCTCTTCCGAATCTAAATCCCTTCTCGTTCGTTTCCGATTAATTCCCCGTTGTGGTGTTGAATTATTATTTTCCAATGTTGAAAGTATACAATAAACTGCTAACTTTGCCAATTCTGATGACTGCGGTTCCACGAGTTCTTCACTCTGTTGTGAATTATAAAGATATTGCGGCAAAACATGATTAACGAGATCTAATGTACAATTTTCAATATCCAAATGAAATATCGCGAATACAAGATCAATTGCTTGATCTAATTTTTCTTGATAACGATACTTGAGTGCTTCTTTAATAAGATTGGAAATAAACCAAAGCGATCCACCAGTATTCAATAACGATTCCAGAGTCAGTGTTGCTTGAATATTCACCCATCCACGCTGTTGAATATCCTGCCAAATAGATTCAAGTTGTTCAAGTATTGGTTGCCTTGAAATAATATTGTGAGACATGGACAGAGCTTTTGTCTTCGATTGTGTCGGTGGATGTACGTCATATTGCATTTTTCTAATTATTTGGAACATCAAACTCGATGTGTCGTGCTTAAAATTATCCTGCATTTCATCAGTTGCCAATGGCGTAACAAATTGTTGGACCATATTCATTGGTTTCAATAATGCATCTTGATGAGTGATGCTCATATAAGCGCATAACCAAGCAGCAGCACAAACGGGAAGACAACATGCTGCTGAACGTAAACCGTCCAATGCACGTTTCACATCACCAGCACCAACAACACCACTCTCCCAAGCGCAAAGCAATTCTTTCACGGCACCCATTGCACTTTGGCACGTAATATGCCATTTAACATTGCTAGATTTGAGATCGGGCTCGGGTGAATTGATTTGTGCTAGCAAAGCATCTACGCGACTGCTATCAACATTTTGTAACATTTTTTGCGGTGATTTAGGCTTGTCACGTTCGGGCATACATTCACGTACCCATTGTTCAAAAAATGAATCACCACCCTCCTCTAAAACAATATCTGAACCGTACGTTTGAACAATTGAGCAAAGAATCAAAAATGAGATGTCAAAGAGCATTGCTCGAGTCGCTGCTGTTTTACCCGGCACGGGTTCATTTATTTGTTTACTGCATTCATTGAATTTTATGAGTTTCGTTACGAAATTTTTTAATTGTCCCTCGACTGTTGCCACAGCAAGCATTAGGTCCAAACTCTTACCGTTTAATACTTGGCACAGCATACTCAATAATGCTTCTTGAATTTTTGTATAATCCGCACTGAGGGTTTTCAAAATTCCTGCGAGAGTTGGTTCGGCACGCACGATCACTTTCATTATCGATGACGTTGGTGAACTTGATGATTCCAATTTTTGTAACGCTGCTGCGACACCCTCTCTCCGACTGCTCAATTGTTTTACATGCTTTTCACTTACTAAATTAACTTTTTGCAATTCATTTAGTAAACACTCGACACTGTTACATGAACATGTAGCATCCATTATGTCCAATAATGGTGTAAATTGTAAGAGTATTTCAAAGGCATCGAGAATATCTTGGGAATATTCAAATTTATCCTCTTGACCAATACTCAATGTTGTTGCATGAAGTTCTTTCAGAATAAATGGTACTTTTAAAAATGTCACGGCACCCCATTGAGACTCCTTTACCGTTCCAGTAACATTATGCAAGCACATGAGACAAGCGCGCATTATCTCACAATAGAGTCGCGCATTTGTATAACCTTTTAATCGTTGAATCATTAACAATTGATTGACAAATACTACCGTTTCTGTACTGGGATTTAGAAGAACTTGCACGGCAAACAATGGTTGAAGGCAGTATGTTATTGATTCCATTGGTGCACTAGTTGAGTGTGGTGCAACAGTTTCAATTTCAAGGTTACACAATTTTTTGAGAGATTCTTCAATAGGTGATGGTGATTTTGGACCACTTGTTTTGTGTAGCGATTCAATTTCTTGGCACTTTTTCACAACATCCACATAGAGATCTTTGTCATCATACTTTGCCAAATACATCATTGCACACAAAAAATCTGAACTGAGCATTTGCTTTAGTATACTAGCAGGTTTCTCAATTAAATCAAATGTTTGAGTTATCAATGAAATGTTTTGTGGCATTTTTGTCAATGTATAAAGATAGCATTGCAGTAACCAATGGACTATAGACAAAACAGCTGCTGCCAATAAATCTTCTTCAGGTTTTCCGCGACATGTAATTCCAATTTGAATTGACTCGAGAAATTCTAATAAACATACTATGCAATGAGGTTTATGAAATCCATCATATTTACTTATTCTTTGTAAAACTGCAGCGTACGATACCAATTGTGAGCTCAATGAGTGTTTTAAATATGAAAGAACGAGTTGATTTGGCCCTGGACCAACTAATGCCTGTTGCAAAATGCAATCAGCTAAGTTGTAAACATCGCCACTCACACCTCTTGGTAAAATTGTCTTGATATTAATACCCCATTGTAAATCACTCCAGCGCTCGCGCCACGCGCGTAATATCAATGCTTTAAGGCTACTTGTTTTGCTGGTTACTTTTGTCTCCATGGTCGATGTGAGAAGTAAAGTGCACATTATTTGACTTTAATCAATTCCCTGTAAATAAAATCAATAAGTATATATAAAAAGACCGCCAAATCAATCATAATCTATTATCGCAATCGAAATAATCATTAGTTTTTCTACAATAAGGTTATTCCCAACAACACAATGACATCAATGACAGAATAATTTGCTTTTGTACTAACCTCATCTTCTCATCTTTTTTTCTGCTATTTTCATACAACTATTTATGCTGTATATACCTATACACTCGCGGTAATGTTTAAATATTTTGTTCAATATTATTTTGATTTTGTTCTATATAAAAAGATAAAAAGATGTATAGAAAACAATTGTGCTCAAACATTATATATATTGTGTGGATAATACAGCACTATATATATATATATAGGTATTGTCGGTAGTAGCGGCGCTGTCGGTCGAGTAGAAAATTAATTGCGGCATTTGGGTAATGTAGATTGAATGATTTTCAATTCAATTGCAGTCAAGGAATCCAACATCACCTTACTTTCATTAATATCCACAATATCCTCAGAATAACGTTTTGTACACATAGTTATCATTACAAAAATATCTCCAAAATGTCATTGATATACGTATAATTACTTTATCTAAATACCCATAGCGATTGTAAATTGAAATAATCTCGAAAGTTATTGAGGTTAAGAGTAAAATTATTAAGCTTTCACCGTGCATAATTTTTTTACATTATAAAAATGTAAATATACATTATATGTATACATGTATATATCGACCACAAACCCTGTCACACATTGCGGTCTCATGACCAGACCAGAGATCATATGATATTTTCAATTGTCTTATATTAGACAATAAATTTTATTTACAATTGCTTTGCCATACATAATAAACCGCAGTCACAATCATATAATGATCTATAGCTATTTTGTAGCTTTGAAGAACTGGTAAGTTACAAATTGTTATTAATTTTCAACACCGTATATAGTTTGAAATACATCATGTATATATATTAAGCACGCGTTCTCATTTATAGTTAACAGAGGATAGTAAAAAATGGACAGATCAATGAGGTAATCACATTCAATGTTGTGCAGCTTGACTATGATGTCTGTTGTGTATATACATACATACAGAATTAATTAATTGGAAAAGACAATGAATAAAAATATGGCAAAGAGTATGGCTGGTAAACTATAATTATCCACTTAAATAATAAAGGCGCGCCAAAGTACACGAAAAATAAAGTCAATGTATATACTTCTAAGTAACTGCATCTACTTGGCTAGATTTATATATATATACATATATATAGCCATTAAATGATACATCAAATATTGAGGAATACTAGTTTAAAAATATTAACATGTAATTGCAGCATTGAGAAATTTCGATAAGTGATTTAACAACAAATCATCATATGTAGATAAGAGTATATAAATTGCCTACAATTGACAAGTGATATATTGCGTAGAAATTATATTGCATTATTTTACCTTGAGGGCATATATATATATATATATATATGTATATGTAAAAAGTCAGTCAATCATTATTTAAATGGCATATTCAAAGTTGTCAAAGTCTTGTCGTCGACTTCCTTAGATAGTTTTAGACTACACCACTCTCTACAGAACACGCCTATCTAGCTTATTAGACATATGAGTTTTTTAGATATTTTTTTATAGAAAAATCAAATTAATTCAATATTTTTTTTCCATTTTGACATATTCAAAAGAATAAATTTTTGTCGGCGTACGGAAATAATACAGAAATATAAAGACAAATATGGAGAATTGAATTCCATTTATTTAACAGATGCCCCTTGTTTTTGATAACGTTGAGATACTCTCCAAAGTACCAGGATTACTTGAGTCTAAAATAAAAAAATATATCGAGTGTGCGGAGTAAATAAATTATTCATGAATACCAAAGTATCGGATTTTGTGTTGATGTTGATGAGCCGTCAGTATTCCCACTTGTAATTCATTATTTTCATTCAACATCAACACACCTATATTTTTCTTGCCATCTGACATGCCCACCACGGGACAACTTAACTATATACCCACAATTACTACCACCGTACAACTCCACCATCCACCACTCTATATATAACTTTGATCAAGCTCACAGTGATAGGCTGAACATATGAGAGGAAAATATGGGTATCCGCAACATCTTATGTATCTACAACCAGCGTAACTTCAATTCCATCAACAAGTAGAGGCGATTTGTTGATTTAAAATATTTATCGTGGTTTGCGCGGGTTGTGTTCGCATAGAGTGTTCTTAGTTTGTATTGTTATAATACTCGTTACACATATACAATAATAATATTCATATACGATTATAAATATACTATATATTTTATTTTCATAAAATTTTAGGGAATCTCAAGTGTATTTAAGTAATCTGTAATATTAACATTGGTTTACGGTTTTTTTTTTTTACTGTTTCGATATACATGTGTGGTGACTTGTCAATCATTTAATATGAATGAATAGTGATGAAGTGAATGAGATGTATATGACGAAGAAGGTTTACCAAGGCGTATGAAAATATCATAGCAATTGTAACTTGCCATAATTAAGGATTTCATCATGATTAGCGTGCATTTTATTTTTATATTAATTTTCTCAGTGAGTATATTTATATATTTTCATTAACTATCCTATATTTTTATTTTCATTGACATTAACTTAGCTGTAGGATGAGTTTCAATATCGATGTATATATCATACTTAAACAATTTTATTTTTGGCTTATACTACTATATTATCATTATTATTATTATTCATTTATTTATTTATTTTTTTCTTCGTCGGATAATTGAAATCACATAATGAAACAAATAGATAATTTGCATTCTACAATTATCAGAGTTGTATTTAGAACTTTCCTTTCACCGTTACCTCGTTTACTTCGCATAATCGAAATGTTTATCGTGGCGCCACCACCAGTATAATATAAATTTATCTTCCTTATATGATATTCACATATATATCCATATGTATATACAAATAGGTATATACGTTGAGTGGCCAACACTCATGAATATTCGATTGACCCATTTGTATACTTAAAAGGTGTGTAAACCTGCCCTCCACTTTTATATATAGTAATTCAAATGAATAATCATGATAACGTGTAAATTTATATTTTAATATAAATATAAAATATCATCGTCTTGTATTGCTGTGACACTGCGGTATTATTACATCCACTCACTCGTATAATTAGTTATTCAAAAGGGAAATAAATTATGATATATTGATTGGCAATAATTGTAAATGTCTTCGTCAATTATAATTGTATTTCATGGAATATAATTTGAGTCGAGTATATAAATATTTAAGGTATATTTATTTATTAATTTTACATATCATGTTAATGTTCGTTTTCTTTTCTTTTCTTTTTTTTTTTTATTCCCTTCACATTAAATATAATTATTTAATGGAGAGTTTTGGTATCATTGTTTGTGGTCATCTCATCGATGGTATCTTCACTCAACCAACATTGATGCAAGGGTATAATTTAGTTGCTGCTATTCCTATGGGAGCTACGAATTTAAATGTCACTGAATTACGGCATACAAATAATTATTTGGGTAAGTGAAATGTATTAATAAAAAAAATTTGGTGAATAATCGATAATATGTTAATATGAATAATCCTAGAATATAAATAAAAATATGTCATCATATTGTAATTAATGATTGATAAACTGTGTATTCATCATTTACACTATGATTCTGTTATAATTGAAGCTATACGACTTCGAAATGGTAGTTTCCTCTTGAATGGAAATTACAGCATTGCGTGGTCCGGAGTATACCGAGCCGCAGGTACAAAATTTGTATATCATCGACAAACTCATCAGCAATTGGAATCATTTGGGGCTACTGGACCTCTCAATGAGCCTATTGACGTTATGGTAAGAATAATTCAATAATATTTGTATGGATCAAGAATTTGAAAATGATTTTACAAAAAATATTTATGATAAAATATATTAATATCGATGATTGTTTTTTTTTTCTTGAGGTCTTGTATCAAGAGCCTAATCCTGGAATTATTTATCGATACATTATACCGCAAAATTTAAAAAATGGAGCAATTAATAATGAATCAGGGCGTAATCCAACTCATCTATATCATCACAGAGCGTACGAAACAACATCATCGAAGGACAAAAAGTACTGAAATATATAAATTTTTTAATGAATTAAAACTGCAATTTTCATTTATTCCAATTAAATTCTTATATTTTACTGTAGATCTATGATTGACGACGGGTCATTATTATCATCCGTGAAACAATTACATAAACGTAAATTTGGTTGGCGAGCGACTGATGTTACAATTTGCAGCAAATCTTGTGGCAGTGGTAAATATATTCAATATATAATAATATGCAATTAAACCGGTTTTACAAAATTGACAAAGCTGTATAGATGTGAAACTTTTTTGTTTTATATTTCATTTTTTTACCATGAAGGTGTCCAAATGAAGAGTTATATCTGCATCAGGGAGCATACGCAAATGCAAGTCTCATCAAAACGTTGCCACAATGTCGAAAAACCGTCAGACATTCAGATGCAATGTAACGTTGAGCCCTGTCCACCAAGGTAAATGCAAATGTTGAAAAATAGATCACGACATGATTCAGATGAAGAAAAAAAAGTATTTAGTAATAATTATATATTTGAAGATGGCGCACGAGTAAATGGAGCACGTGTTCAGTAACTTGCGGTAGTGGAATACGTACTCGTCATCTGGAATGTATTCAAGAATTCAATAGCCAGTCAATCGTTCACATAGAGGATAGTGCGTGTGCCGCATCAATTTCTCCACCAGTTACGGACATTTGTGTTCGCATGCCTATTTGTAAAAACGTACTGGCAACAAATGAATTCAATGTGCATACAATACGTTGGCAAGTTGGTAACTGGTCCCAGGTGATGAAGTTTTAATTTCCATTCAATCAATCAAATGAATAAATGAATTTAAAAAAAAAAGATCAGAGTGAATATTGGTGTTCGGTGATTATACATAAATTCTATATGTTTAGTGTTCGACGAGTTGCGGACCCGGACTAAGAATACGGCCAGTCCACTGCATTCATCATCATCATTTTTGTTCTATTAATGATAAACCAATTGAATCGGTGGGTTGCAATTTGGGCGCTTGCAACACATTTCAAAATAATAATTCCGTCATGATTCAGAAATCTCCGTGGTTATATACAGAATGGACACGTGAGGTCTGCTTTCTCTATGTTTTTTCCTATTTTTATTTTTATTTTTCAATTTTCCTGTTTTCATATATTCATATTTTCACGATAGTTTCAATAAATTAATTCTTTTTCATACATTTGTATTTTATTTATTTTTTTATTTAATGTAGTGCTCGGTGGAGTGTGGTATTGGCATTCAAATGCGTAGGATATCTTGTGGCTCATTATCGCCTGATGAATCTTGTAACCCCGAACATAAACCAGAATTAACTCGTACGTGCTCTGCCAATACCAGTTGCAGTGGTAGATGGTTTACCGGACCTTGGAGTAAAGTGAGTTTACTTCATTTCATCGCTTTATTACATGCTCAAGTGCCTTTGGACTTTAGTAAATAAACTTTTACTTTTGTCCTCCACTTCATTTCGTCCCTATTTTTACCCATAATATTTTAGTGTATGACATCGTGTGGTAATGGCGAACAGACAAGAGAAGTCGTGTGTATGACAACTATTCATGGAACACTTCGAATGGTCCTCGATATGAATTGCCCAATAGACAAACCTAAAAGTCAAAAGCCATGCGGTGGACCACAGTGCCCGGCAACCTGGTTCATTTCTGATTGGGAAGAGGTAAATATCTCATACATAATACCTAACAAATGATAATAAGAGTTAGTTACTAAAAATGATTTTTTATTTGCTGGTTTTGTGGTGATAGTGCTCGCAATCTTGCGGGAAGGGTATACAAACGAGATTAGTTAAATGCTTATATTCCGAGGGTGATTTATTATCGATGAATAGTTCTCATTGCAACATTGATAATCAACCAATATCCAAGAGAACTTGTAATAGTCAGGCGTGTGAAAATACAATCAACAGTCCTGACAATGAAGAATACCATTGGTTCACACAATTACACAATGATTCACGGATTAATAATGGTGAAGTATTTTCATGAAATTTTATGTAAAGTAAGTGAATAAAACGTATGTTGTTTAAATTTTTAGGACTTTTGGCTCATGATAAAAATTGCAGAGACACAATGTCCAATTGTGGATTAGTAATTCAAGCGAGACTTTGCAAATATCCATTTTATCGAAAAGTCTGTTGTTTTTCATGCTTCAATATAAAATACGACATGGAATAAGAATAATCAGAGAGAAAATTACATATATGAAAAATTATATGTCGTGCTCAATGTATTATATCACGTAATATATTACATATATTAACAATGAATGTGTATAAATCCAATAATGTGTATATATATATAATATTGGTATCTATCAATACATATTTTATTTTCTTCAAACAAATTGTATTGATGCATACATATATAATTATGTATCGTACAGGAGACGGCAAGGACTTGGGCAAATTAATTAATGCCACACTTCATACATACATACATCCATACATATCTACATTTGTATCCACACACGCACACACACACACACATATATATATATAATAATTAGATGAAAATATTGGAATATTAAATATAAACAAACGTCAAAATGAAAATTGCAGTGCAACTTCAAATTAATGTAAACACAGATGGTAATTTGAATAACCAATTAGAGTTCGTGGCATTTCCAGAGGTGAAACAATTATTATTTCTTAAAGTAGATATATTCAAGAGTCATTATTATTTTCATTTGTCAATGCAGTTGCATTATCATGATTTTTATATGCAGAAAAGAATGCAAGTGCTTTCATTAATTGATAGCTTTTACTGATGGGAATGTTGCTATCGTATAAACCTTTTGATGATTTACAATCAACATAGAACCACCAATTACATTTGAGAATTGTTTGATCGAAGAGTGTTGATTCAGGGCATAGGAAACTTTTCATAATTAATCCGTCATCAGTTAATGCGCACACATGAAATACCATACAACCTAAATCCTCATCAGCATAAAGCCCAGGAAAGTGCTTTTGATCACCACAATAAAAACTTGTGTCAGGTAAATCGACGCGACTGGCAAAATTGTCATCAAAATTTTTGTCATAATTCATTGGATAATACTCTCGTGGTGCATTCATTACTTTAGTCGTGGCTGAATTTGTATAGCTGATGACATAAAAATTAATATATAAATAGATATTTATAAGTCATTGAACAATTATAATAATAAGATAAGATGTAAAATAATTTATTGATAATTACCTTTTAACGGGCGATTGAGTTGTGGTGGTTGTAGTTGTAGTTGTTGTGGGTCCCTGTTGTTTTTCCATCATTTGTTGCTGCCTGAGAAGAATAGCCGCTTCCAAAGCTTCCAAAGTAATATTACTTGCTTCAGCCAAAGCCTTTAAAGACGTCTCCATTCCTTGAATAGGCGCTAAAGAGGGAAATGACGACGTCGAACTACCTTTCTTGTTGACGGGTTTAGCAGATTCAAGTGGCTGGTATGTACCATCAGTAGAATGAAGCGATTGAAGAGTCATTTCATTTACAGATTGTGCCATTTGATCGGTGGGAAGTGATAGCTAATGAAAATATTGATTATTCCAACATTTATTTCAATTCAATTTCCATTTTTATATATTTTGATATTTTTACTTGGACAGAATCATCGCGGGATACTTCATTCAGTGAATCCTCCAATAGTGTCGGGCTATTACCAATACGATCAGTGAGTTGTGACGAAGATTGTGGCATGGCAATGAATGCTGGAAGACCACTCCCTGATACGAGAACTCCTCCCATAGGCTTCGAATGTGGATTTTTTTTCATATTCACCGCAGTGTCAGTTGATGGATAAGCAGCGATGACATTCGGCAAAGTATGACGATATACTGCACCGCTATCATTAATCATCATTGACTGTGGCACCTGATACAAACAAATAGTAACAAATTTTCAATTACATTTTTTTTCCTTCTATGTCTTATTGAAGTAAAACATAGGAAATTTTTTGTCCATTTTATTATAACTATTTATTTTACTTGTACACGCTTGGTTTGTAAGCCCAGCGTCTGTTGCGTCAATGTTGTTTGCAATTGTTGCTGTTGCTGTAATTTGTGACGTATGCTCGCCTCTTGTTGCTGTTGACGTTGCTCCTTCAACATTTTCAACGCCAACGTTTCCTGTTGCATTCGCTGCTGTTGACGTAATTTTGCCTCATTTTGAGCGCGTTGTGATTGCTGTTGTTGCTGTATAACTAATTTTTGTTGCTGTTGATTCATTCCTGTTTCATGAATTGACGTTAATGAAGGAGCAGGTATTGTCCTCAAGGCCGTCGAGTTTTGTTGGACAACTAAACGTTGGCGCTCTGGTTGTGGTGCCATTGGCCGCGATGCGCCAAGTGGTAGTGGTTTGAATGGCGGTACGCCGTCTCTTTGAGCAATCTCAAATCAAACATACACATAATAAATAAAAATTTCCCAATTAATATAGTATAATACAGTTACACAGTATATTGTATGCTGTACTCGCTAATTTTTTATATTTATTCTCGCTCAACGTATATATATATGTATGTATCTCAAGGTCAGTGCATATTGCAAAAAGCTAATTATAGATGGGTATTGCAATTTTATTTATTATTTTTATAGTTACAATTGCAATCATAATAAAGTAGTTGGAAATTTACGTTATGAGTAATATTTTAAACAGAAAAGTTAACATACCCCATTTATGCTATTTCCACCATTTCCTATTGCAATAAAATTTCCTCTTCCAGCTTGAACGCTGCGTCTCTTGCTTGATTCTAAATTCGATAATGAATTACGGAAACCAAGTTCATCACCAACAGTGAGACCTGAAAAATATAATGCACTTTCTGTTGTAATATTCTTCATAAGCATAACCATAATATTATATTTTTAATCATGAAATTAATTGTAAATTTGTGAATTTTAGTAGGCTAAAATAAATGTTTTGCAAGCAATCGACAGATTGTTGCACTGTATAGAGATGTATACCTGTGCACAAGCCACGCAATCGCATATGTATATGGGTGAGTAATCTTTGTACGATGAACCTCAGACTCTTTTTTTCTTTTCTCATTGAATATACTCTATCGATTAGCTATTATATATATTGCGTCAAGTATAATAAAAAATTCTCCTATATAGAATGAAGGAATGTCTTTTTTTCGAGAAGGAGAGAGAGAGAGAGATAATACTCGGTCAAAGACCAAATATATATTATACCTGTTGTAATTCATGCATAATTGATTGCTCATATGGATGTATTGTTGGATAGCCGATAAAGATGTTCAATGAACTTTGTACTTACATGGAGAAACAGTTAAATATTATCCCACGCATAGATAAATATTTCGTTGTTTGTGTAGGTGACACATCTAATTGTAATGGTTAAAATATTTCCGAGTGTTTTACTGGAAATAGTAGTGATAATTCATTAACCATGCATCATATAAATGTGTATGATGGATTGATGATATATATATATAGATTTATAGATTGCCGATAAAGATGGGCGTATGATATTTACATACATGCAGAGATACTATACAATTTTATCTGTTTATATAATGTATATGTGAGGGAAAAGAAATAGGAATAACACATTTTTTTACATCATACAAATTATTAGAGAGATGTAATAAAAAAAGTGGTAATAAAAAATGTTTTTAGGACTCCATATGTCAACTATGCAAATTTAATGTTGAATTTTGCAATAATTACAAGTACAATAATGATGATGCAAAACAGTTGACGTAATGTTAGATTTAAATAGGAGAACGTATTTATATATGTATATGAATTTTTCGAATTTATTTCTTTTGTTTCATGTGGTTATTTATAGCTGACGGTGATGGTTCAATAGTCAGTGTATCCATATAACGCAATGATTTAGAAATATTTGAATATTGTCCTTGAAATAATTGACTTGGAGATACAATAAATTTTCACTATAAGCAATTTGCCTTTAGTTAATTGTGAGAGGATTTTTCCCTTCCCAACAGTTGCTTATAAAAAAATTCCATTGTACTCCTATAAATATATACCTGATGCATATAATAAGTTATACCTATATCTATAAATTATAGATATGTGGTGAATATAATTTTCATTAATTAACAGAAATTGTTTTCGTTCTTATTTCTATTTGTTTGCATTAAATGTCATTTTATTGTTTTTTTTATTTTTTGTGTTATTAACGCCATAATGTTTGTTGTATCGGACACTCACCGAGGCCGATGTAGCCCCCGACACCCCCAAGATTTCTCACCCGGAAGAGGCTGGATTTTTTGAAGGCACAGTTAAGGGTGAAACCAAAATCCGATTCCAGGACACATGTGCCTATCGTCTCTCGCCATGTGCATCCTAAAACACCAAATACGTCCGTGGTTCGGGAATTTTTTGCAATATTATTTCGTTCTACTCTGTGCTATGATCTTATTTTTTTTCCCCTCTCGTTCTTTCTTTCAAATACTTTGGTTGGATAAAGTGTCTATATATCAGTCTGTTGTAGATAAAACATCATAAACGAACGCATGAATGGGAGAAAGCAAAATTCACTTTCATCATTTCTATGTCACGATGATGATGATGATGATGATGATGGTAATGATAAAGATGATGATGGTGATGAAAATAACGATGATATGTTGGTCTATTGTGTACATGTGCCAATTATTTTTATTTATAATCATTATTATTTATATGCACGCGACGACAATGCAATAATAATATATTCGATATTAAATTCAGCACGACTTTGTCATAGTTATTATTATTACTATTATTATTTTTCTTTTTTTCATATCCCGACAGCGTGGTCACATATTTTTTTATGCGACAAAAATATTTTGAATATAATATTATATGAGAATAATACAACAAGAGAAAATGTTGGCTCCGCAAAATATTCATATGTAGTTGGCGTTTTTCTAAATGACCAGTGAATTCAAAATTATTCTAATGTGCCAATTATTACAAAAATAATTACAATAAAAAAAATATCTTCCTATAAATGAATTTATTATATTTTCCGTCGAATTATTTATGATATTTTTAGGCCATTTCCGCTGTTTTTATGAGTAAATTTCATGGAACGTGAGCCTACGGTCTGGTCATATTTATTGAAGGTGTGCCATTGGGCCACAGCCTAGTGACCCACTTGGATTGATTGTAACGTCACTGGGATGAGTGACCCGGACAGAATCGATGGACAGAAGCGTGTGATGAATTGGCGTTTACATATTATATATTTGTAATAGTCATTGAAACAACTTATTTCGTGACATATGAATTATTATTCTCACAATGATCAATTCAATACGCAACAAAATGTGTCGATGACATGTTAATTTTTCATGTTAATTAACGTTGCTAAGACACAATAATAATAATAATAATAATGCTGTAAACCGTTGCTTTTCTACATATTTCAAAAGATATAGCTGACTCTTTGGCAATTATTGCGAACAGTTCAAATTCGACTTCATTCAATATGAGAGAATAAGAATAAATAATGCAATTGGAGAAAAAAAAAAAATTATGTTTTAAAGTGAAATATACAAGTGAAATCTCTGGGAGCGCAATAAGATTATGTATACGTATAATCACAAAATATTTATAAGAATGTTATTTCAATAAACGAACTGTGTAATATTAATGATATATCTCTTGCTACTTTACGCACGCTATGCGAAGGTTGATTGACGACGAAGCATATCGATAATAAATATAATAGTTTAATATACGAGAGTACATCCAACTTTCAATATTGAAGAAAAAAAAAGATATTTATTTTTGCAATTTTATGTAGTTATTTCATTATTATTATCACTACTATCGCTATTATTATTATTATTATTATTTTTGATTGTTATTGTTGCTTTTATGAGTTCAATTGATAACTTGAAAATAGTAATAGAGAAATTGTCATTATTTTTTATACGGCATTAATAAGCAAAGTTCTCCCCTTAATAATTATCTATATACTTTCGATACTTATATGAGACCTATTTTTTCCACTTGAATTAATATAACATACCACTATCACTTAAATTTCCACTTTCTACTTTAATAAATGTCTGTTAACAATTCGGCGACACGAATGATTGAAGTTTCCCTTCAATAAAAATTTAATTTTTATCTTGAAAGTATAATTGTAGATAGCATTAAAACCTTGATTATCCGCTACATAATTATCATTTCATTTGTATATATTCATACGCGTGTATATATAATCATACACACACTCACATAATAATTATTATGTGTATCGATATGTATGGTACTTTGTTTACTATATTGAGGGCTCTTCAATGGATAAGATATCAGTAGTGTCTTCTTATTCATACCCAAAGAAAGAGACAAAGAGTCAAAAACATATTTCATAACCATACAATTATGAGTATGTAAATAATGAAAAGTGGTAATGTCTATGCAATCGCGAATTTAAAGTAAATAAACTGCAAAGAATGATGTTTTTATTTATTTAAATGATTATGAGATATTATATAGGAGTATATAGGAATATTGTGTCTTGTATCCATAACGCGTTGAGTGTTAATGAAATGAGAAGTGATATTGATTAATTTGTAAAGTCCATAAATAGAGTAAGAGAGTGAATCAGTCAAAGTACTCGATCAAGTGAATATAGATTACAGCACAGAACAAAATGTACAAGGATATAATATTGGCATTTCACAAAGCGAATTAGTTGATAAAAATACCATCAAGAATATGCAGATGTGAATTTTTAACAAAAGTATAATAGTGCAATAAAAAATTTGAATTTTCATCCAATTTTCATATTTTTTTAATAATAAATATATAGGATTGGATAGCACTTGAATAGAATAATCGTAATTATTATATACATATAATAATGTTCAATCTTACGTTATACATAAAGATGTAGCTGTATTGGTCCACTACCGTACCAATTTCATCCATAATCTATATTTATCTGTATAATGTAATTTAACATGCGACACAATAAAATAATTCACAATATAATACCAAATTAAAAATAAACATAGTATTTTAGTAACAGTCAGGTAATAAATATAAAAAATATTTATTATTGACTATTTCGAAAGATATCTACATCATTACTATTATCCATTCAAGCACATGGAAATTTCATTTAATATATTAATTACAGATGAATTGAAAAACCTATAATGTTTAAGTTATTACTTACCGGCAATTGTCAGCAGCAATAAACGTGTGAAAATTTTCATTTTTTTGTTGTACAATAATTCCGTTTTCTCCTTTGTCTAATAAAACTTATATGAACGTTACAAATTCCCGAAGATGTAAACAATTTTTCGTAGGAATAATAACAGATAATGAATACTGATTAAAATTTTTTTTTTGTTTTAGCAATATAGTTCAATGTGAATTTAAGTTCAGAGTGATGAAATAAGCGTGCAACAAGTGTCTCGTTGTCACAGCCACTAGTATCGTTAAGCTTAGTGAGAAGACCATTGAATACACGTATAGTAGTACTTTCAGTCAGTAAACGGGTCCCACCACCATGCAAGTGGCTGGTCCCCGCGGCCTCACTTGTGCCCCGTACAACGGTGCTGTTGGCATCGTACAGTGGTTTGATACGCACATTACATTATACAGATGTAGAGAAGGTACCGCTGACCCACTCGCACAAAACTATAACGGGACAGGTGTTGTGTGGCATATAAAAATATATTGGTGGGGCGAATTTATTACGTGTATGATATGAAAGTACAGTGAGGTCAAGGGGGCGGTGAAATTATTGCAATATTTAATTTCATTTTTCATATTACATGAAAACCAAATTATTATATATATTTAATCGCAATAAAAAATAGGAATCAAAAGACAAAACACAATTTGCATCAAAATTATTTCGCTTTGAGCTCCTTTTAGAATATTCTCTTTTTCTTTCATCATATAATCATCTTCATCATGATAAGCAATGATGACTCATTTTAATCAAAACATAATGTGACTTATATTGATATAGATAATATGACAATACATACAATTAATTGTGAAACAGAGAACCGCCACTAGTTTTACAACGAAAGTTCACTTTGAAAGGAAAATAAAGAAATAATAATTGTAACCCCGGTATAGCAATAATATTTCAATTAATCACCTATTATATTCTGACATAATTTTATATTATTCATTCAAGCCTTCATTCTCTTGTTTATTTTACATTTTTCTCTAACTTGTATTTCTTCTTTCCACACTATATTATTCATGAACGAACGATATAATGAATACAATATAATATGAAAAAAGAAAGCGAAGGAGATAGAATGAAACGAACCCGAAAATAATGTTATTAGTTGTTTACAATGCTATATAACATACTAATTATCGCAAATAAAATTTCGTGTGATATATATTTAATAGAAATAAAAATTATTTTTTCTTCCTTTTACCACTGCTTTTTTTGGTTGCGTTCGAATTATTTTGTTTAGTAATACCTTCCTTTTTAACTTCCATCGCCGTACAATTGTCATTGTTGCTTTTGCACTCCACATTTTCATCAGATAAAACAATTGTTGGTGAATCAATTTTATTCTCCATACATTTTTCCGTCTCTTCTACATTTTGAGACGATTCGACTGTCACCACTTCACCTTGATTCAATTCTACTATCAAGTCACTAACATTACCGTTACATTCATTAGTTTCCTTGCATTGCGTATCAGCGATGGCATCATTTAATTCATTGCCATCGTGTGGGGTTTCTGATGGGGCTTCAGTTTGTTCCACTTGATCATTTGATTCATCAAATTTATCACATTGTCGATTATTATCATTTGTTTGTTCATCATATTGTATTTCTCCGGCGCATTCCAATGCAATTTCATCTCTGGCCGTTGCATCATCATCACACGATTTAACACTCGATTCACATTGAATTGGTTTAAATTCCGTAATATTATTGGTTTGCTCAGTTGCAGATATTGTTGGTGACTCCTCTGTTTTGTCCTGATTCACTGGTTCATTCAATGATTGTTGCAGATGGGCCAAATTATCTACAAGTTTGTGACAATCAGCGGACAATTCTTCGACCTGTTTGATGTGAACATTATCAATTTTCAAATTGTCAACATTCAATGTGGTAGTTGTGCCATTTGTCACATTAACCGCACGTAATTGCGCCAATAATTCTGCACGTTCACGCTGAAATGCTTTACATAATTCCTGTAATAGTGACAATTTGTGGGTGAGCTTTCCCATTTCATTGTCACGCGCATGTTTATCCGCTGCCATTTCTAATAAAGCTGCATGGCTCTTTTCCCAACGTTGCTTCCATAAACTTGTTTCCTTTTCCAATTTAAAGATTTTTTTTGACATCTGAAACAAAAAATAAATAATAAGCAATATTGTGCGAGAAGAAAGAATGATGAAAAATGGTGTGTCTATTACCTTTTCCATTTCTTCATTGAAGCCACTAAATAGTTCGTTACTTTTGGTCAGAGCATTTTGAAAATCATTGTATTTTTCCGCGTACATACTAATTTGACTCCTCAATCCGACTTCAGTTGCTTGTAATTCACTTATTCGTACTTGATATTCAGTCAATTTCTGAATTAAATATGATTGAAATAATAATTAGTATTATTATGATGGAAAGAAATGTTGCCAGTATGTAAAAGCTTACCATTAAAAGCTGCTGTTTTTCTTTTAAAAGGCACTCTTTTTCTGCTGTCATTTCCATTTTAACAGTTGCTATTTTTGCATCAGCCAATTGTAATTCTAATTGAGCCTGTTGACGCACTTTGTCCAATTGTTGTTCACTCAATTCAACGCGATCACGAACAGACTTAATTTTCTCTCTCATTTCTAAATTTTCCTCGCGCATTTTTGTATTTTTTTCTGTGTTTTGATTTGTCAAAGTATTCATTTCAGCAAAGGCACTTTGAAATGTCGCTGATATTTCTTTTCGTTTCTCCTCCTCTAATCGTAATTTCAGATCAATTTCTTCCTTCTGTGCTTTATTTAATTTTTGCAATTCACGACATAAATTTTCAAGTCTTGATCGTGTTAAAACAGCTTTAGAACGTTGCTGTTGACATTGCTCATTCTCCTGTTGCAATTTTACTATTCTACCCTCTGCCATTTTATTTGCCATCATTAATTTACGATTTGCATGCAGTGTTTCTGAATACCTGTCACATACGGCTTTCAATTTTTGTTCCGGTGACTGAGTTGATTTCAATATTTCCGCCATCTCATTACCATACAAAAATGATGAATCTTTTTTCTTTGATTTTGAATGTTTCTTAGTTGGAGCAGCACCCGCCAACTGTAAATTAAAATTTTATTATTCCACTATTTTTCATACAATTTTCTATTTAAATATAACGTGAGGTTATGACGCTGGAAAATGAACTATTATATGTTTATTACGTACGTCTTCATCTGATTGAGGCGGTGCAGGCCCCCATGGACCATTCAATGCATCTATAATTTCTTTATCAAGCTCCATTGAATACTTTAAACAATATAAAATAGGATAAGACACAGTTATTTAAAATTATATATCAAATATTTCATACGAATTTCATCGTTATATATATATATATATATATATATGTTTTGTTTAAACGGCATATACTCAATTCTATATGTTTAGCTTTTATTACTTCTCCACTATACTACTTATGTATATCGCCATGCACGTCTCAATTACATCGCAAAATCAAATAGTCCCTGGACGCATGCGCCACAATCCCAATGCATACCCAAAATTGTTGTGTACCAAATGCAAAATGAAAAAAAAATTCGTGAACAAATAGCCAATAATAAATTGTGAATTGATATTTTAAACTATTAATTTGTTGATGAGTGTATGAAAAATTATGTATTGTAATGTATAGCTTATTATTCATATATCTCATATGCCAACAATGTGATTGAAATATATTTTTTGATTTCAAAGTTATTTTTGCTTATAATAAAATAATTTTGTGCTTGGCATTTTTAATATATCGACGCATAAAAAATTGCAAAACTTTATTGATTGGTGAATAAGTAAATATGTATTGAGATATTTCACGAGCAATTTATATATATGTAATACAGCGGAATAATATATTTTTTATTAAAATTTTTATCTTATAGAAATGTATAACCTAACTCTTGTGAATGTCCGCGTGCCCCAGGATACCCCGCACTACTTTCGTCGACAGTATAATCATGCGGCGGCGCGAAATAGTAAAGGTGAGAGAGAGAGAGAGAGAGAGAAATTTAGCCAAAAATACCCGAGGCATATTTTTCAACCGATTCGGCCATATATAATCATACGACACATACACAAGTGACTTGCGCTACACAGTGTTGACGACGAATAAACATATTGGTTATATTACATATTTTTTTTTTTCCCCAGTCGATATCCATATATCGATATGTGGTAACTAATTTGTCGTCCACATTACGTATACGTATGATATATACCTAGTTTTAGATTTAAATAACAAATATGTGAAAACATTCCATTTCCATTAATATTAAATAAGTATGTATCAGTTATTCATATGTATTTAAACGTACATAAATTCAATTGTAATTACAATTACGCAAACCAAAAATATTACAATTTTCACCACACTATTTTATATTACAATGTAAAAAAAGCCCTGTGCATTTATCAATTTGCACGTATTACTCTATCACGTGAATGTTTATTATTGAATTCATTTTTGATACTAATTTTAATAAAGAAATTATGAGGATGAAAAACAAATGCTATTTTCCACAGCAATTAATTATTGTAATTGTCAAGTAACAGTTAAAAACCTTCACCAGTTACTTGTGTTTAAGATGAGAGACCCTGCCATCATTATTTATATATTTTATTTATATCACTTCATATATATTTATATATAAATCCTCCTATATAAGTATATGTAAAATAAACAGGAATATTATATTTCATATATTCATATATATTTATATAAAGATACATACATGCATACAAACAAGATATAATTTACCTTTGATATTGGAGAAGACTGATACGAAGAAAAGTGTTACCGATTGTTCACTACAGTGTGTATCGTACACAGCCTGTGAGTCGTTTAGAAAGCTCACAGGGCTTATAGTTATTTCGGGAATATACCTATCTGAAGTTAGAATCATTGACGTTGAAAACGACCTCGAGAATGATTCTGAGTCGCTATCTCCCTCCCTCTCTCACTCTTACACACTCTCGCGAGATTTTCATCGCGACAAGTAGGTCCAGATGTGTAGATTAGTATTGTATACCATAGATATTACCATAGGGCATTTCATGTCCAAATGTACAATACATATTCACGTATACGATATTGCAATTGCTCCTTATTTATCAATATAAATTAATAACTATATTGTATTGTATATTTATGTTATTTTAATTGTGTACAATACCATTGACAACGATGCCACAATTTGTTTATGCGAGTTGGGTGTGCATACATAGCCATACAGGGTAGATGTTCCAAATGGTTTTCCAAGGCATAACTCATAGGAAAATTTTATTTGCAACAAAATCCAAATAACAAAATGCAAATTTTGTTTTTAACGAGGACAACTTTTACCTCATAAATCATCATGTTGTATCTTCAGTCCTCCAAGTGACGATGGTATCCATGGAATTTTTTTTGATAGGAGTAGAGCTCGAGTGATACATCTTTGTATAGAGCATGATATTATTTTTTCAATGATGTTCTATTTATTGGACTTTAGTTGAATAGTTAATGGAAAAAAGGGCTTTGTGAACCTGAAACTCTGTAATTTTGGTAGAATTTATTATTCGAAAATTGAAAAGAGACCGTAATGCATTTACCATGAACATCAAGCCCAAAGTTGTCACCTCACGACGTCTTTGAAATAAAATATGATAATAAAAGGCAGGAAGTGCGATCTCACAAAGATTATAACGACATCTCTTATTTTTTTCGAACTGGAATAGTTTTCGATATATAGCCACAGTATTCCTTTACATTTGCTTCTACTTTTCAATCACATTATTTACACATTACATACTAGTACATATGACATATAGTACAATGGCAGTATTTTACGAAATATTTTTTTTTTTTATTTATTCGGCGCGAATGGCGACCGCGACTTTGTATATATATATATATATATATATCACATACAAATCATGTGACTATTGCATTAATATGCGCAAAACGATGTGCGCATGATGGTGAGCTTAACGCGCACAATGCGGCACCAAATCATTTTTTTTTTTTCAGTAGACAAAACTTCATAAAGTATTGGCGTATCCCATTGGTGTAATCATATTATGATATGGAATGAGTGAAGTAGTACCTTCACAGAGACAATTGCGGATACTTGTAAAAATATTAAAATCATTTTTATACTCATTTACACAACACTTTACCACAATATTCACGTTTTTGAGTATTATGACAAATAGATTGATAAATGTGGCGGGAAAATTTGTTGGTAGCTCGAAGGTGATGTGAGTGGATATAATAATACATGTTTAACAATTGTTAATTATTGTTATATGAATTGTCATCGGAGATCGAATGTTATTGGCGCGAAAATCATTTGAAAATCTTCAACTAACCATAGATTCAATACGATCAGATTGAAAGGGGAATTGAAATAGGACTTTTTGGCCATAGCGATGAGCAAAGGTAGCCAGAGATTCCCATTATGGCTGTCATCGATGAGATTTTATATAAAGTTACAGATTCAATTATAGAAACCAACACGACAATTGCGAGCTCTTCTGTAGCAAAACAACATGTGAGTGTTTCCAGCCAAATTGTTTTAACATTTGTCTGTATTTGTGGGATCATCGGCAACGTAACCGCATTAATCACTTTATTTTCTCGAGGCAAGGTCTGTACTTAAACTTTTTCATGCCATTATTAATAAAAATATATAAGTATTTATATACGTGTATATATATATATATGGTATTGTTTGCTATTTTATTATGTTGAATTATTTAGAAACATAATAGGAAACTCACGTTGATGTTAAGATGTCTCGCTACAAACGATTTAGTGGCACTTCTTGGGATGCTGGTACAGATGTATATAACGCTATATGCAGGCTCTGTAGCATCCACTCGAATTTTTTGCTCCATGAGAGTAGTTTGGCGGCTATTTGGCCTTTTTAGTGGATGCGTGGCGATAGTCATGGCAGTAGATCGGTGGTTGGCATTGACAAAGCCCTTCATTTACCAAAAGGTATGAATAATATCTAAGAGTTATTTAAAATATCAGTCCCCCGAGAATGATATGGAAACATCACAGTTCAAATGTTTCGCTCAATAAAATAATTTCCATTCATGCGTATCTACTCAGGCTTTTATTATGGCAATTGTTATCGGTAAAGGTTGTAGGCCACGTACAGTGGCTGTGATAAAAATCACGTACGCCGTATATGTGTATAAATAAAAACTCTCTTCATACACTGATATATGGATGGCTGAGAAGTCAATCAGTGTAAGTCAATTGAACGCAAAATAAAAAAAATTACATTCTTATGATATTAGTCACCAGAAAATAATAGCTTCTGGCAATTTGGTAATTGGATTTTTATCGAAAGATAATGTAAGTAAACACCTTGATGGGTCAAAACCAAAATAGAAAAAATGTTTGGACTTTAAAGTATGAGTTGGGGTAAAGAATGCAATTATAAAAGCGACGTATAGCTCGACTCCAATTCACCAACTTCAATTTATTAAAACTTGAAATGACAATCAATCTTATATGATTTATATTTTTGAAACGCAAAATATCATGTACATATCTCAGATATTTAGATGTATTATCAAAACATATATATTTTACTCTATAAAGAAAACCGTATTGAGGCTTACTGGAATAAAGTATAGATAGAATCACTCGTTAGTTCAAACTATTTATCTGCATAGATACATATATATATATTATTTATTATTTGAATTGATTATATTGTTTACGGAGATGTAGGTGAAATTTATATTGAACTCTGTTGATCGAATGTACTTGATAAAATTGTAATCGGTAGAATAAGACAAAATATCATGTTTAATACTAACTAATGATGTTGTATTTCAGCGTGTGTCATATCACATAATTGTCCGATGTATGGTGGCGCTTTGGATTGCGGCATTGTGCTTGACGATAATGCCGATATGTGGTTTTGGTTTATATTATGAAAATGGAAAATGCATTCGCTATAGAGAGGCGAGTAAACCCACAGACATCGTATACGCTTATGTTTGGTGTATCTATGGTGTGTATAGTACTTATCAATAGAGAAAAAAAAAATAACTTTGCTATTGCATTTTTCTCAATGTTTATATTATATAATCAAATTATCATTATCTATTTACATATATTATTTTTTATTAATAATAGGAACACTGCTCTGTTTGTCAATTGTTATCTGCAACTTGGGTGTTTCAAGAGTACTTGGAAGACTTGGTGAATACGATGGAGATTTGAGGAGAGTTTCTCGTGCTTCTCCACGTAATAAACCGTCTATTTTGTTGACTGAAGAAAATAGTACATGGTCAAAATGTAGCGCGACTGTTGAAGAACGCGCATTTGCTCGACTCATGTCTATTCTATCTATAACATTTGTCATTTGCTGGATGCCACAAATGGTAAGGAGTGTTTTCAAAACAATAATCATAATATTTTTATGCATTCATATTCACAAATATGCCGAGGGTGTTTAATGAATACATGAATTAATTTTATTCGACTATTCATCGGGTTGCAATTGACGTATTAAGTAGTATTTTATAATATTGTCACGTACAAAATTGAATCGCGTATTGTTGCATCAATACAATTATGGCTATATACTTATTTTGCCATGTGTGTATATATATGTTAATCTGTCCGCAAGACATAATTAACCATCATCCACCGGATATATTTTTTATTTAAATAAAAATCCAAATTATAATTTTTATTTTACATTAATTACTATAGATTGCTATACCATTGGAGCAGTATAATTTGAAACTTCCAAGTACCGAATGGCTGATAAAAAAATGCATTGGAATATTTCATAAAATCGCTGACGTTCTTCTATGCATCCACTTCACTTTAGATCCATATATTTATGTGCTTTTACATATGCGCAAGTCACGTGTTCCGTTCATGAAACATTTCTGTGGAATTTGTCTACCGAAGGGAAGTCGTGCCAGTTCATTCATTGGTAAATTTATTCATTTCAATTATATCTTCCACAATTAATAAATATTTATTATTTTGAGTTTAATGAAACAAAATGTAGCTATTACAGCAATCCATCATGATCATAGTGGTGATGTATCAACTCCAATTACTGATCTTCCT
This sequence comes from Galerucella tenella, assembly GCA_910591685.1. Classification (NCBI taxonomy): domain Eukaryota; kingdom Metazoa; phylum Arthropoda; class Insecta; order Coleoptera; family Chrysomelidae; genus Galerucella; species Galerucella tenella. The sequence continues at coordinate 104,174 of CAJUYH010000123.1, read as the reverse complement.
TCAATTCAAATTAACGACCAAATCAATTAATGTAGCATCTTGATATGCACCACCGTTAATAATGTTCGATAAATCAAATTAGGCACGTATTTTGTTGAATAGTCTATCGTAACATTACTAAAGATTGTGATTTTTACGGAATTTTTTTTTTATTTCCACCATAATCGTTAATGTTTAATGACTGGTGTTAGTTATACAGTATATATTTTATTCCGGTTGTTACGAACAACATTTTGGCGACTCGATTTATTTGTCTTAAGCAAGTAATGAAGATGTTGATGAACTGAAATTATAAATATTATCTTGATTCATTCGCAGTATACATTCATATTATCATTAAAACTGTATTTTACAATTATATGATTTGTCAATTTATTTACATGCATATGTAGTCAATGAACATCGAAAATGAAAAGTAAATTATGATATAATGTGATTGCAAATGTATCAAATGATATTGAATTTTATAATTTTCACATTTGTTTTTTAATTTTTTCATCTTTAATCACTTTATATATGTATATGGCCATCACTACTTATATCTCAATTTTTTTTACCATTCCAAAGTTGAGAAAAGAATAATAATTAGACCAGCAAATGCTATATATAGTTGTCGTTATACAGTCGTTTTTTAATTTTTAATATATTCACTAACTGTAACGCAACAGGCGGATACAACGTAAATATAGTTGAATTCTAACACAAATTTCATCTAATTACTGACAAATCTCAATTATGACAGTCTATAAATACAGTTATTGGTTGGATTTCCTACAATCATTTAAAGTATCAGTCATATTATATTTTGTGTTGGTGGTACCAACACTCAAATGTGTCAAAATGAATTTTTTTTCTGAATCATTTGCGCTGCAACGTATTCTAATTATAATTTGAATGAATCTTATTTATCGTCTGTATCAATTTGCATTAGTTTAAAATTAATACAAAGTTTATATGAAATTTAATACTTCCATACACATGAAGTAATAACTTTATTATTACATTCAGATAAATTTCTGACAAAAATTCGCCTCTTCTTTGTAAATATCTCTGAAAATATATTCTATTTGTGTTTGATTTATTGTAAAAGATGTTAATCTATATACGTAATTCACATAATGACAAAAATTATAGCACAAGTTCAGGCCGTGTGACTGATGATCAATCAACATATATTTGGAATAAGAAAATGATCGTAAGGAAAAATATATTTGTGCTTCGCACGAGTACATCTGATATTTATTTTAATTTTCAATCATTGATGAATAAAGCAGTTTCACCTTTGAAACGAAGACGACTTTTTCAAATTCCAATCGAGCTTTTCTTCAGTAGTTTTTGAGGGGGAAAAAAATCGATTTCCTATGAACTCTGCTACAATTTATAAATAAAATATCGAAACAACACGGCGAAACATATGAATGTTTAATTTCATGAATGCCCAATGAATCCAGCATCTCGAACTGCATCCAAAAAACTTCACAATTAACATTCGTCAGCTGAAGATTACATCAGTGATAATACCATCGAAAATTCCTCATTACAATTTTCGGATCTATTCATTAATCTTCGATCAATGATGTCCACACAATGGTGCCGACTCTTCACATTGATTGTCGGCATTGTGCCAAATTTCATTTGCCATTGGCCCATCTACGAGCCAATTTATAAAATGTCAAACTTTCCATAATAACAGATGATTCGTTGAATCTTCACGTCCCGCTTGAAATTCAGCCGAAGCTTGGGGACCGCGAAAATCCTCATAACCATCGCCGCCAGAAATGACCAAAAGTTCCACTTGATTTATATCATTTTGCGGGGTTTTACCGGCTCTTAACGAATGTCGATTCATTTTTTGACCCGGATCAGATTTTGTTGATGACGGTATTTCAACAAATGTGAGAAAGCGCACATGGCCTGTGTGACCATGTGGAATACCTGGGGGAAAAAAAAAAACAATAATAAAGTTGCAGATCATTAAGCGTCTAATATTAAGTGAATGTAACTTACCAGAGACGGGCAGTGGTTGTGATAATCTCTGTGTCGATGATTTAATGTGAGGAATGGGTACGGTAAGTAGAACACCGGCGCTTGTGCCAATCCACAAGAGATCATTGCACGCTAAAAGAGCAGTAACTCGAAGGCAAGCAGCTTTGTGTTGTCGTATTATGTCATCGCAACCTGCAGCAGATATAACGCTTCTGTTAAAATAAACTTCAATGGACTTTTTTTTTTTCACGTTTCACTTCAATTGAATATGACCGAAACACAAAATGATGATATTACAAAACAAACATTTTCCCCGATGAGATTTGATACTTACTGGCAAGCATTTTTGTTACAGCAGGTGCAATATTTATTTCGGTTAAGCATTCATAAGTGTTGACGTGAAATAATCGGAGAACTGCACTATTATGAAGTGAAATCCAAATTCCAATTCCACCAGATGCTGCCATACAAGAGACTGGACGCGAGTTATCCACACTTACATTTAATATGTGCTCAATTTCGAGTGTTATAGTGTTTAAAATTTTAATGGTATTTTGACAGCTACACCATAAATTACTAGCAACTGGTACCATTTTAGTTACGGGAGACGTTACTGTACCAACGGAAATCGTTGATGGATCCAATGTGTTCCATCCGCCTATAAAATAAATTCCAAAAATATTTTTATTGTAAAACAAAAATACGAAATTCCTGTGAATATTATATTGAATATTGTCTAATTGTTTACTTTGTTCTCGACTGTAAATACAAATGTCGCCATTTGCTAAAGCGACAAATACTTTATTATCTAAATATCTGTAACAGAAAAATTACATTGTGAAAATAATTGTTATTGTTATTCAAATAAGATTGATTATTGGATGAATAACAAGAATGAATATTTACATGATTGAATGAATGCTGCTACCATGTTGAATATTAATTTTATTTTTTTTAATTCGGATATTATCACAACAATTGTATACATGAATGCATCCATCTTCAGTACCCAACCACATCGTCGGTTGATTAATGTCCTCTTCCATTAAACCGTCTATACTTGATAAATCACCACAGAATGAACCGCTCGTCATATCAGCGCAAGGTGTATCATCAGAATCGGAATCATCGGAACTTGAGCTACTGTTATCATGAAAAAATAGCAACAAAATATATATTTATATATGTATTTTTTAGCGATTTATATTATACTATTTAACCAAAAATGTTCGTCACCTATCCAGCTGTATATTTCCACCACTTGTATCAGCATTGTGTGAGACACTGTCTATGCCACTTTTCTTAACATCAAATGTATTACTGTTTGACGTATTTCGATTAGCGCTGAAAAAACAAGTGCAAAAAAAAATTTTGTATAATAGAGAATAAAGAAATTGCTGTTTTTTTTCTCTGTATTATCTATCTATTGAAATGTAGTTCACATTCAAGTGTGTCAAAATTTGTGGTCGCATTACAACATACCCAGGTAATACTGCAGGAATGCTGGCAACGCACAGTATTCGTGCATTACATACGCCATTGCATGAAGTTACTTGTGGTGGTAAAGGATTGAGATTAAGTACGCACACTTGGCCAACGTATCCATCACTGTTGCATACCCATACGTCACGTGGATCTTGACCATTTGCGATTGTCGGTGCGGCACAAGTAAATTGGAGACCGGCGCGAGTTTTTTGGATTGGTAACGGTCCTATGAACTCTGGGCAGGGCCTTCTATCAGCTGATAATGCTAATTTTTGTTTGGCATCATTAAAACTCTCCTCCCAACTAGCTCTTTTATCTGGTTTGGCGAACATCACTGATATATTTTCAATACCCGACCTGAAATCATTTAAATTGTGGTCATTTTTTTTTTATAAATATTCAAATACTGATGTATTAAATAACAAAACAATTTAATATAACTTACGGAGTGTTGAAAGTGAGTTCCAAACATGCCAATTGTGAATGTGCAGCATTACGCTCAGCCAATTGACGCTGTGTTTGAGTGAGTAAATCTTTAATGAGATCTTCGAGCTGATGTTTTGCTCCATGCAAAGTTACAGCAAGTTCCTGGAGTTGCGACAATATTGCACAGTCTTCTCTCAAATGGTCAACTTCACGTGCCATTCTTCTCAAATTCTCATCTTTGGCTATATAAGAAATTAAATTATTGTCATTTAAATTATAAATCTTAATTTGAATAAACCCAATAAAATTTCATGGACAATAGATAATTATGTTGTCACATTACCTTTCATAACTTCTAAATCATCCAAGGAAAATCGCGTAAGTAATTTGTATTTATTGGCTTCGAGTAAGCCAACTAAACTATTTGGACATGAGCTCCTAAATATTTTGAAAATATACGTAAATAGAATTATTCAATACGTATTGAAGAATTTTTCTATATTTTAATTTATGTACACATGTGTATCTATGCATATACTTACGTTGATGGTTTTCTTATTGTTCCGCTTCGTCGTTTAATACTCGTAATGAGAAGAAGATCCGAGAATAGAAACAGTGCCCGCTCTTTTCGAGTTCCTTGATTGGACGCAATCGTTACCAAGTCATGTCGAATGAATGATCTGAAATTAACAATATTAAGATCAATAAATTAATGAAGCTTTAATTATTATTGTTGATTGGCCTAATGAAATTTACCTATCATTCGTGACTATTCCCGCCAACCCTTCCACCAATGACTGAACTTCTTTTAATGTCGTTTGCTGCTGTTCCCATTCAAGTGATTCTCGCTCGGTGCAATTAATTTTTACCACAAGTTCGTGAACTTCGCGTTGTGCCGCAGTCAATAAATCATAATCAGGATGCGTTGCATCTGTATTCTTCAATAATCGTTGAATTAATAATTCATACCTCGGTATTTTTTGTACTGGCTTAATTAATAATTGATCAAGTCCAAGTTTTCCCTTGTGTTCTCGTTCCATTGTTTCGAGAAAACGAGCAAATGCTGGCTTCGTTTGACATGTTTTAATTGCTTTTTTCGCTGACTTCCAATTATCAAGAAATAATGTATATGACTCAAGAACCACTGGTTTTGTGAACTAGAAAGTGTAAGACGTTCTTTGAAAAAAAAAAAAGAATGAATATTAACAAGTTTGTTATCTGTTAATAATTCAACTTTATTTACCACATCAAGAAAAACATCGCCTATTGTTTGACGCAACTCCCAAGTTTCTAATCGTTTTCTTAATTCTTCAAGAAATATTTCGTGTTGAGTGAGAATATTGGGTACCTATAGAGAAGAAGATGATAAAAAAATGTTGTGTTTTTTACTTTGATTCAATGTTTATAATATTATATGTTTTATTGTATCAATTACTTGATAGAATATCTCATCAACCATTGTCGAGTCAACAAGGCCAGCATTATCAGGACTCTTCAGTGGCTGTAAATATTTCTAAAACATGTGACAATTTTTAATTAAACATTTTTTCCTCCACTTAAAAATTATATTTGACAATTCACCGTGAATTAATTGTCAGCAACAAATGAGACATTAACGCTTGAAACTGACTCACAATTCAATCCAGTTTTCGTATTCATAAGTTGAATTTAAACTAACAAATGAAAATCACACAAAATATTACTCACATTGACTAGTATTTGCAATGCTTCTACATACGATCGTTCTGTGTCGTACAGTTCTACGACTACATGTGTTCTCGTATCCTACAACATATAAAATAAAAATAACATAAATAAAAAAATAGATAATATGAAAAACATGAAGAAAAAAATGACACAAAGCGAACGATCTTTTAACGTAAAGATGATTCAATTTGTTCTGATGTAACTGTTTATGACCATACATCACTCTTATTCATAATAAGAATAAAAACTATGTAGATGTGGGTAATATTGACATATATCTGCCAATACAATATATTTTAGTATCCAAATGTCATAATCCAGCCACCAGTCAATGAATGGCCAATTCTCATACAAATTAATGTCTATGAATTATTGGTTTGCAACAAATTTATTCGTCATTTTAAAATCACTCGATGTAAACATAGACAATATTATTTATTTAATCTAAATATCGTAAATTATATTTTTGTTTGATATAAGTGGAACACTTTTTTTTTCCAATTGCGAACGTAATGAAAGATACAACGTGACTGCTTTATATGAAAAATTTCCGCTGGATGTATTCGAGTTGACATACTCTACCGTTATGGTGTACCATATACTAGCACTTGTATAGAACAGTTTGTGCGATAGGATTTGCGGCTTTATACGTTTGTCATGACACAACACGTGCAGCACATCGATTTCCGTAATGAGCACGACTGATTTCAATTCACGTGCAGCACAATGTTTATCCGAATTTAATATATTGTAATTGTAGCACATGGAAAAATTTTGTGCAACCGTAATTTCACGTGTAAGTATTGTGATACACAAAACAGAGATTATGTAAATAATTAAATAAATCAACCAATTAAATAATATCATTTTATATAATCCATTCTATTGTGCATACATCATTAATTGACTGATTGAAACATATTATTTTGTGCAATTATTTTATTTATTTATTTATTAGGTAATATTTGTGTATGACTTGAGCGTTTCATGGATGTAATGTGAGCATAATTATCAATTTATTATATTCGTATAGTATATCTATACTATGTATTGCATTATTAAATGGACACCGATTGGAGCAAACAATTTCCCCCATTCAGCTGAGTATTGGAACATTTAGTCGTGTGTATAAGACGATGGGAAATCGTGAGACTGTGGCTAAATATAAGCAGCCACATGTTTACAAGAAAAAGCCAAGAGAGATAGGCGAGATATAGAGAGGGGGGGGGAAAAAGGAAGATTGCTATATATGTATATGACGTCCGACCTAATACACGTTTATCCCTCGTGTCTTCAGACATTATTGGTGACAGTTTGAAAATTCTCATGTGTCTTCATATCCAATAGTGCCGTTTATTTATTGCCGTCTCATGCATTTTTTCATTTGTGGCCAGATACACAAATAAATAATATTAAAATTATTTGGTAAAATGCAAAATGTTACTAATTATCTATTTGAAATGCATTTAAAAATTTTAAGATGAAATACAAGTGAGGAATTGGTTGTTGCAATAATGTTTGCCAAATACCACTTTTACCTTATCTCTGTGTTATCAATGGATATTTTTCACGTGTCATCAATCTTAACTTCTTGGATGTTTTCTAAATGACATATTTATATCATGATTGTTTGAAATTTTTGACTTTCATGACGTCGCACGGCAATGGTATTTTGTTATGACTACAAATATATATATATATATTTATAACCACATTCGCACGATACGCACAAGTAAAAAATTCTCTTTCCTCTTACAATATGTATATTATATATATAACTACAATATCTGAATATATTTTATCTATAATTTATGAAAAAAAATTTTTAACATTCCAATAACATTCTGAAGTTTTACAAATATATAGTGTACAGAAATTTTCTAATCCTCTGTCTGCGGATTGCAATTCAAATATTTTCAACACGAAAAATTTGCGTTGAGTGTGCAAACACATTCTTGCAAACTTCTTCATTCACGTTTGTATACATCTGAATGACGTCAGTGTGCCAACTGGTTGGGGAATGTCGTTCATTCATAAACGATAGAGTTGGAAGTGGAAGTGGAAAGGGCACTATTGGGGAGGGGGTACTTTATTGTAGTGTATAGTAACCAATACATCAGTATCATTTTTGTTTTATTGCGTCGAACATATATCGTCAGGAAATCCAATACAGAATATAACAGTATCGTGAGAAAAGTGTTTCATCAGTATAAACGACTAGTAAAAAATTTCCAATATGAATAGATGACACAAAATTGTCGTTAAGAAATTCATTGGGCAGAGATATTCCGAAGATGTGGCAGTATAAAGTAGAAAAAGACGGGGTAACACTGCGATTAATGAATAGAATGAAAAACCAAAGATGAGCTCCGGTGTGTATAATACACATGTGCCAGAAATATCTTGCATGTAGTCGCGTACTTATATAATATACAGTATCACCATCCACCACACATACGCATTCGAAAAATATGCCCGAAATATTATAAGATGGTATAGTTTGGACAATCTCTACTGTAATATCCCCATACAAGTATAAACAGATATACAATGTAATTTATTATTACAGAATCGTCGTTATTGTGAAATTTCACTTTATAGTTATTTTGTTTAATAAACTAATGGATAATGTGACAAAGAAAAAGTTAATGAAAATGAATAAAAAGGTGTTAAACTTACGTTGCGATGTACCGGTGCTCGTGCCACTCTCTCAGATGAACCCCGAAGCAATTCGGCCAAAAGTTCCGGACTTGGACCAGGCAAACCTTCGAGTTTACTCGGACTCGAAGTCGTTCGATGATGACATGGCGTTGGTGGACCAGAATTACTATTAGAACCTGGACTATACGAAAGATTAGCCGACACTTTTCTTTTTGGACGTAAACTCTCGTCCAATGCAATATCGGTTGTCCTTGGCTTTGCCATTTCTGCCTCTAACATTTGCCCATATGGACCACGAAGCGGCCGTTTACTGTACCTAAATTATTGTTATTGTTATTCATATTGAAAAAAAATCACAGTCTCATATCATAATTATCTCATAAATACATATATATATACCAAAAAAAGGAAAAAAATTAATTACAAAATATTATTTTCATTGGACTAGCAATGATTCCATTTGAAAATACCATCTACAACATATTTACCTTCGAGGTGCGTGACCCTCACAGTCTGATACATCACTCAAGGTCGCTGGTGCATCATCCTTCTCTTCGCTACTTTGTGCTGACAGTTTGTTTCTATCATTCTCTAGTGGCTCGGGCCATTGTGTGATATATACGCCTTTTCTTCGTTTACTTGTGTCACCACGATATCTACGAACTTTTCCTGATGGTGTTGCAGACGATGTTTCGGACGATGGTGTCTCACTTGGCGCTTCACTAATCTCACTTGCTTGACTTAACCTTGGCTCCTCTGGTGGCGGTGTGATAATTACTTCATGCGGTTCAATTCGATTTTCTGCATAAAAACAATTAACCAATTTCCATTATTTTCAATCACTTTTTTTACGAATAATTTTTAAGCTCAAAAACATTTCAAGTATTTTAACCTCTTGGTTCTGCTTCCCCAAAATTTGTATGTACAATTTGAGATGTTTTTTCCAATGTTGCCATGTCTGAGTCAATAATATTTGACACTGGATTAATATGTGATTGTTGATTGTGGGTTGTTGATGGTGACTCGGGAGTGGTAAATTCAATCGAGGTTGCCAAACTGTCAGAGCCATCGCTTTGCGGTCGCAATTCTTCCAAAGTCATTTGTGTTACGCCCAAACCTTCAACTGAACTTACGGTACTATCGGCTCGGTGAATTTCGCCACGATTTAAACTATTTCTTGATATAGTAACATCAGGATTTGTTGTTGTTGTTGTTGTTGTTGTTGTTGTTGAATCACCGCGTCTTCGAGGCAATGTACTTGCACGCACATCATTTAATTCCAGATGATTTGTTATATTAGTTTTGTGACAATTATCTGATGGGCAACAATGAAAAACAAACACAAATAAAAAATTTTAGTTAATAGTTGAAGTAAGTTTGTGACTTGACACACATGAATAAAAAAATTAGTGTGGGCACTTGTATATAGTAGAGAATGAGGTATAAATGACGCATCGAATCATCTAACACGCGAATGTAAAGTGACGGGCGCATCGGTTTCAAGGTTTCAAACCCCCGAAACACGTCTATGTGCCAACGTTGTTATTTTGATATCAAAGCATACTGTCGTTTGGTGGTGTTCGGGTAGAGAATTCCGCATATCTATTATCTATCATCATTATGAATAATATTTGGTACATGTAACAATAATGTTAGGGGATATATGAAACAAAAATACACAAGATAGAGCCATCTAAGTAATACTAACAACAAATTAAAATTGTTTCCATCAACAAACCATTATTAAGTAATTGAATAATAATATTTTATAATAGATGACTGTATGAAAACATTCAAATGCTTGTAAATTGTACCTTGGTTAAAGTCCACTTGGCCAAAGGATGCACTTCTGAATGGTGCTCCCGCACGATGAAAATTCAGGAGTGATCCACGCGGCTCCAATTTCGTAACAGCATCTCTTGCTTCGCTCTCACTACTACCCCCTGAGGGGCCCGTTGAATTTGTTGAATTACGATCACCAAAGTACTTGGAACTACTACTCAACAATGAATCACTGTATTGACGAAAATGTTTTGGTTCACTGTACATATCACTTGGGGGACGTTTAACCACATCATTATTGTCATTTTTTTTTACACCAACTAACACTGCATCGTTATTCGATCGCGATAAATTGCGTGATAGTGTCCCAAAATTGTTATGAATATTGGAATCATTATTATTTGATGTCAATTGATCATTACTAGTACACTTGTCACCGACACTTTCACTACGTATAAATGTCATTGGATTTGTCTGATGATGCTGCTGATAATTATGACAATTAGCGGCATTTGAATTATCACATTCGTTGTTCACATTATATCTGTGACTACCCGTTAATTTGTTAGTGTCAGTGTCAATCTCATTGTCATGTGCCTATTCAAAAATATGGAAATTATAGTATACAGTATATGTGAAAATAAAAATAATTGACTTGTTGTACTGACCTGATTATGGTGACTGGAATTATGGTGATGATAATCATGATGTTGTTGTGTTAGTGGTGGTGGTGGTGGTGGTGGTGGCGGCGGCGGTGATGATGATGATGATGATGATGATGGTGATGCGTGTACTCTTGATGGTCTTCTTGGCGGTGGTACAGGTGCAGGAGTCTTTAATTTTTCAGTTAATTCACGTAACCGCTCGGCCTTGTCACTGCGGGGACTGGAAGAGGATTTTTTGCCGGTTCCTCCTCCGCCCCCGCTCCATCGGAATCTGGGCAATCGATCCACTGCTGTTACAGTTTGATCCTGGAGCGCAATTTTGATGGCTGGTGATGACTAAAAATTGTATTGGAGAAAATTAACAAAAATATAACAACGAATTGCACCATCGGGATTTTTCATTTATGATTGATTCGTCAATTAATGTTCTAATATCTGAAATAATTGTTGAAATTTTTATGATAAATTTAAATGAAAATGTGTATAATGGTAATTTGTTTAAGGCGCTACAGACGATATATTCAATCTATATTGCACGATCTACATGACTGTCGACACACCAGGAGAGCGCGCCACAACGACGATAGAACGCATGCCCCCGACAACTCTTCTTGGGTTTGGCGCACGATAAAAATAGGCGATCACAGTTGTCTCGCGGTTCTCTTGCTCTCTTTCAAACACACACGAATATTTACCTATATGCATATAACAACACACATATACAATGTCATTATTTTACTGTCTCACAGGACACTAATATAAAAACTACATTCATCGATATTAGTCGGTAATGTCTTTCGATAAGAAAAAAAGAAAGAATGATAGGTGGGGAGGAGAGAAAGAGGTATATTGTGGCAATGATTGTGTCGCGTATTGTCGAGGTCATTTCTACTGATATTTCTCATCATCTCACAGCTCATCGCGTCCACTAAACAAAAATATAGACGGTTGAATGTATATATATACCCACACACATATTTTTGTTCATAAACCAAATTATATGCGTATAGATAGAGCCAAGGTTTGTAAACATATATATAAAAGCCCAGTCGATTCCATTATCCACTCTGTATATGACGTTTCATGATTTAATTATATTTTTGTCCTATGCTGACGAAATATTCATATCAATTAAACATTAACTTTAATTTCGCACTGAATCCAATAGCAAAAGTGAAATAGAGGAAAAAAACAAAATGGAAAATCGCAAAGTATTGGGTATAAAGATACACAGCTTTTTTAAATTAACGTGTAGGAGTTTATTTTCAAATGTATAAGAAACATTTGGTCGAGGAATATGGTTGATTATTTTTGTAAGTACCTGAAGTTTGAGAGTGTGATGTTTGGTCCACTGGGCAATTTGTCGTGGCACAGAGACAGTATGGACTGCCGAAGTGATACTAGAAGTGGTAAAGACAACGTTGCCCGTGTCGGCGGTGGACGGTGATGCTGAAGATGATTGTGGCTGCTGGGTAATGTGGCTCCCCATTTGCAGCCCCCCGCAGTTATTATTAGCATTTGAGTTTGACTCAGTTTTGGTGGGAGGTAACGAACACTGTCCTCCTCCATTACCACTACCACCTCTTCCTCCTTCGTCCCGTTTCTCACCACCGTCTTCACCCCCTACTCCAACTCGTTTACCATCAATGCCGCCAATGTTAACGATGCTTCCGCTTAAGTTCGATGTTGAACCATCTCGTGAACTCACAGTGGGTGATTGAGATATTCGTGGTAGCGGGAGACGTGATCGTGAACCGATGCAGCAACAATCGGCGATACTTGATGCCAAATCAATTGTCACTTTATCCATTGATATATTCCCATCGTTCAATTCGGTTAATCGTTCGCGAGAATTCTCCTTGCGATAATAGCCCTTGCGACGATGCACCGATGAATTTTCCATTGATCGAGATTGTGGAATGCTTTCCTGGAACGATAAATACAATTAAAATTCTTCTAAATTCTTCTGTTTATATATAATAAGTAAGTATTTGTACGGTGATTGTTATATCCTGCAGTTCTCATATCTCTCGCGGACTGACTGAAATTCAATCTACATTGGACATGTCACTGGGTCTCGTATATATTGGTTACTTTCACTACGCATGAATAACATATCTCATTCACGTTACAATATAGTGAACACACATGCAGGGTATATGCAAATGAGTGGCATGATATCCCACCAGATATTATCAATACATATTTCAAAGATAGTTATGTCTGTGTGCTGATGTAATATAACACCATATATTTCATCGTATTCACATAAAATCAAAATATTAATTTAGCATCCTCCATAATATCAATTATAAATAATTGAATGACTCGCACAGGACATTGTTTTTAACACATAAATAAAAAGTACAAAGCAATTTTGGATTTTATCGATAATATCGTAGATATCTTTGTTTATATCACCGATGATAAATTTAATATCTATGAAATTTCATGTTATAAAATATTCATCGTATAATTTGACATTTCACCTGAGACAGACGAATCCCATATTTGGTTCCACCTAATACGACATAATCGCTGGTGCTCTTTCCGGTCATTGTGCGAGTTGCACCACCAAACCATTCCCCAACACCACTGTTTGTTTTTTCGCTCTTGATACCACCATCCCCTTCTATGCTGGCACGGGGCATTCTTCATTCTATCCTCACCCTGCAAATTCATGGAATAAATATAAACAAATTTTGCGACAGAACAATACATTTACATAGATATCGAAGTAGAAGTTTTAAATTACAGTCTCGTGAACGTATACGTAAGTGACATTGAATTGATACCTTCGATGAAAAATTTAATATCCCTAATGTGTTGTTATTGAATTAATATCTTGTGATAATGTTATTTTGTATAGATATAAAAATTGGGTGAAAGCATGATTAAATGATTTAAAGAAAAAATTATACAAATGATTGGAATATATGAATATATGTGAACAAACTAAATGTATAATAAATGTAATTTTTATTCCAATTTTATCCCAATGTGAATGACTCACCTCTTGACTACTTTTTGTCATTCTTATTTTACATTTTCATTTCGGATATTAAACAGTGAATATATTTTTTTTTTTTT